>CANUEX010036923.1:0-16618 GCA_948099535.1 Jatropha multifida
TTTTCAAATACATACTTAACTTAAACTTATTTTCTTAACTTCTAACTTACAACTTGTAAAGTTCATCAAAACCTACTCATGTTCCCACCAAAAATAATACTTTCATAATACACATATATACTTAGTTTAAAATACTTAAAATCAACATTTAACAAAACATTTCAAAGCCTAAACATTTTTACTTCAAAATAACTTAACTTACAACTTCAAAATATCATTCAATTTTCATACTTATACTTGTGAAAAACTATACTTATCAAATATACATATGTATAGGTTAAACTTACTTAAAACCACCATTTAGAAAAAAAAAATAAAAACATGCCTTACCATCCTAGGGTGGTTCGACCTCTTTAGGTCAACAAAGGGGAAAAAACTTCCTTCCATAAAACATCATAATTCAAGCTAAAAGTACTTAAACAAGACATTAGAAACATCAGTTAAAAGCATTTAGTCTTAAAACTCATCTTTTCACTTTCAAACCTTCTTTAAGTCTTAGAAAAGTACTTAAACATTAAAATACTAAGTAGTGGTTTAAAGCATTTTTAAATTACTTAAAAACAAACTCGTTAACATCAAAAGAACACATAAGCATAAAGCAAAAATCCATGTCCTTTCTCCTAAGGAGGTTCGGCCAATTGAAGGGGAAGGAGAAGGAGATGTCCCTCTTCCCATTCAAGCATCTCATCATGCTTAGAAAACATGGAAAATCATATGAAAACTACCAATTAAGCAATTCCCCAACAAAATCACAAATAACTCAAAATTCATTCAAAACCTAAAAATTTGAAACTTAAAGAAAATGAAAGGGGAAGTGTAATTTTATTGCACTAACTTTAAAAACAAGCTTGAATAGGCTTAGAAAGCCTTATTCGTTAACCTTTTCCTTCCCTTTAGAGGATGGTTCTCCAACCTCTTCAAAGTAGGAAAAATCAACATTAAAATCAAGATATGACACAAGGAGAAGATGGAGCATGATTTAAAGCATATTCTACCATATATATTCTATGAATTCATCAATTAAATCCTTAGAATTATAAATCACAACTTACTTGTTTTGGTAGCAAACTCCAAGTTCTTTGCTTCTAATCACCTAATACCACCTTATTAACATAATTCTTCAAGTTTAAAGTCTTAATTATGGTTTAATTGGTCTATTTTAGTATAGTTTGTAAGTAGAGAAGTTGATAGAAAATGGTGGAGAAGGAGAGAGAAGTGGCATGGAACATGGAGAAGAAGAAGAGAAAATGAATATTAAGATAATGATGGGTGACTTTAAGTAGCAAAGTCAAACTTGGCTACCTCATTTTATGTCAAATGGATGGCTAGGATTAAGTCTCTAGTATTCTCATCCAATGGCTCTAAATATTCACCAAATAATTATTTTCCAAATATTATTAAACTCCACCAATTAATTAACTTAACTCCATAAAAATAATTCCTCAATTTTCCTTAATGTACTACACTAGAAAACACTATTTATTAAATACTTAAATTCTCCAAAAATATTCATGAAATATTCTCTACCCACCTAAATCATATAAACATACTCCAAAAATATTAAATGAAACATTAGACATGCATTGTAATTTTTTCGGACCAAAATAATACCAAGTTATAGTACTATTCACAGACCAGTAAACTTCTATTCGCCAGATAATTTGTTACTTACTTTGTCATGAAGAATTTATATCTTAACTTTAATTAATCAAGACCAATCACATCAAATCTAATTAACTCCATAAATATTAATTATGTTCAATATTATTATCGGATAAAAAAAAATATTATTTTCCTTTCGGGTGATATCATTCATGACCCGTTCAAATAATACCATTTTAAGATCTGAAATTTTGGGGCGTTACAAAAGCTACTAGTTAGGCAATTAATTATTAATCAAATCTAGCAATAGATTAGTAATTCATCATATGACAATATTATATAAGACTAATATACGGGTACTCGTGCCCTACCTTAGCTTATATTCGGGGGAAGACTCGACCTCCTTGGTCGACAACACATCGTGGAGCTGCTTTCAAGCTGCGTCATGAGGGTATAATCTCTAACTCAGACTTTGTCTAATTCAAGCCCAGTCCATCCGGCACCTTATCAATTGTTAAGCCTGGTCTAGCCAGCACTATGCATGCTTTAAGCTCAGTCCGTTCGACAAACTAAGCCCGCTCCAGCTAGCAAAATCATAAAACCAGTTTTCAAAACTAAGCTCGGAATCAGCCAACAAACCAGTAAGTCACTCTAAGAGTGGCACCTTCAAAACCCTACCATCCTAATTGATGGTAGAACTTCATGCGCCCTGATCCTCATACAAACGAGGTACGAAGGCATACCTACAAATTCAGCTTAGGTAGCGGGCCCCTGACCGAACTGACCGGTCGGGACTTAGGGGAATGTGTTGCACGACCTAAAACTCCTCGATAATGAGGCTAGAGTCAAGCTCCCCTCTGAAGTACACACCTTTATATCTGCTTACTTTTAATGCACTATATTTCTAATATTGACATGCATTATGAGTATGCCCATGCATCGATACTTTGACATTGATGCAAAGCAATAATTTGATTTTCAATTTGATCCCAAACTTTTGATCCATGAAAAGGAATTGAAAACCTAGTCCCTAAACTCAGTGATTCTAGGCTAGCGCATTTTATCCATTGTGGCACATATAATAGGAGTCAAACATGGGGCTTTTACCATATATTTTCTCTGAAAACAAAAATAAAGTAAGGTGGCGACTCTAACACACCACACAAGCACTCCAAAAAGCCAACCAGACATCACTTAAGCGCCAAACAGAGCCTTCCACTTGGTAAAATTGATAATTAGATTAAATAATCAGACCAACTAGCCGCATACAGGGCTAACACCTAATGAAACAAATCGGGAGAGGACTACAACAGGGTTTCGACCATCCTCAGATGTTTTCCAATTTCTTCCTTGAGGAACCGACCAATGGGACTGTCCGATCGGACTTCCGTACAGCGAGTTCGGCCCACGGCGCCCAGGAGGAGGCTCAAAGGCTGGTGACTCTGTTAGGGACCTTTAAAACATTTTTAAACTAAAAAATATAGTAAGATGACTATCAAGTAGGTTTTAGATCTCTAGTTTATGTCAAGTTGAAAATCACCTTGCATACAGATAGATGCATCATTTGCAATCCTTTCCCGTCATTAGCACTAAGCAAACCGAGTTGCCATTATCATTTTGGGGTAATCTTCCTTAGGGTTGTCTCGGGTCGAGAAGGTTGGTCACTCATCTTGTGCACCTCTATTCCTTATGGTAGGGTAACGAGTTTGGCGTACCAATCGTTCCATTTGATACGACATGGTCAAATGATGAGGTATATACCAACTCTAAGCGAATGGGACCCCTAAACCAATCCACCCAAAGCATGTAATGCCCCTAGATCTGATCCCTAGTATTATATGCACCCTTTATCATGGAACCATTTTTGCATAACATTCATGTACTCACGCATTACATGTCATAGACCGAGAGATTGAACAAAGAGACCAATCTAGTGGTATCCTAAACTCAATCCATTGGTAACAAACTGACCAATCTAGTGGTATCCTAAACCAATCCAGTGATAACAAACAGACCAATCTAGTGGTATCCTAAACCCAATACAGTGGTAACCTACAGACTAGACAGTGGTATCTCAAAAACCAATCCAGTGGTAACCAAACACTAATCCCTACCAAAGGAAATACATCCGACCTATTATCAAAGCTTGAAACTAGAATAGAGCACCTTACATTACCAGAAAGCCTCAAAACAGACCTGAGCACCTCAGCTATCCAAAGCCTCAAAATTGACTTGAGCACCTTACCTTACCAGAAAGCCTTAGATCAGATCTAAGCACTTCCATTACCCAAATTGGGGGCAATGTGTATTCATGCCCTCAAATCTTGGCTCGCGCATTACTCCCTCTACACCCAAAGCCTCAAACCTAACTTGAACACCACAAAATACCAAAGCCTCAAATTGGATCTGAGCACCTTCACTTTGCAAACTAAGGACAATGCTCGAGTCATGCCATCAAATCTTGGCTTGTGCATTACTCCCTTTATACTCAAATCCTCAAACCTAATCTAAGCACCACAAAATACCAAAGCCTTAAATTAGACTTGAGCACCTTCACTTTCCAAACCAAGGACAATGCCTGAGTCATTCCATGAAATTTTGGCTTGTGCATTGCTCCCTCTGTACCTAAAGCCTCATAACTGACATGAGCATCTAAGATTACCAAAATACCAAATGCCTCAAAACAGACTTGAGCACTTCATATTCCTTAAAGCCACCTAACCTGAGCACCACAAAATACTAAAGCCTCCAAACAAACTTGAGCCCCTCAAAGCATTAAATTAGACCTATGCACTTCCATTTCTAATCCTAAGGGCAATGCCCAAGCCATGCCCTCAAATCTTGGCTCGTGCATTGCTTTCAACTTCATCAAAAGCCTTAAACCTGACCTAAGCGCCACAAAATATCAAAAAGCCTCAAAATAGACCCGAGCCCCTTAAAGCCTTAAATCAAACCTAAGCACTTCCATTTTCGATCCTAGGGGCAATGCCCGAGTCATGCCCTCAAATCTTGGCTCGCGCATTGCTTCCAATTTCACCAAAAACCTCAAACCTGACCAAAGCGCCCTAAACTACCAAAAGCCTCAAACCTTACCTGAGCACCACAAAATACCAAAGCCTCAAATCAGACCTGAGCACCTTCACTTTCCAAACCAAGGACAGTGCCCGAGTCATGCCATCAAATCTTGGCTTGTGCATTACTCCCTTTATACTCAAAGCCTCAAACCTAATCTAAGCACCACAAAATACTAAAGCCTTAAATTAGACTTGAGCACCTTCACTTTCCAAACCAAGGACAATGCCTGAGTCATGCCATCAAATCTTGGCTCGTGGTTTGCTCCCTTTATACCCAAAGCGTCAAACCTGACCTGAGCACCACAAAATGTCAACGCCTCAAATCAGACCTAAGCACCTTCACTTTCCAAACCAAGGACAATGTCCGAGTCATGTAATCAAATTTTGGCTCGTGCATTGCTCCCTCTATACTCAAAGCCTTAAACCTGACCAGAGCACCACAAAATACCAAAGCCTCAAATTAGACCTGAGCACCTTTACTTTCCAAACCAAGGACAATGCCCTAGTCATACCATCAAATCTTAGCTCGTGCATTGCTCCCTCTATATTCAAAGCCTCAAACCTTATCTGAGCACCATAAAATACCAAAACCTCAAATCAGACCTAAGCACCTTCACTTTCCAAACTAAGGACAATGCTCAAGTCATGCCATTAAATCTTAGCTCGTGCACTGCTCCCTTTATACCTAAAGCCTCATACCTGACCTGAGCATCCAAGATTACCAAAATACCAAAAGTCTCAAAATAGACCTGAGCACCTCAAATTCCTCAAAGCCTAACACCTAACTTAAACACCACAAAATACCAAAGCCTCAAAACAGGCTTGAGCCCCTCAAAGCATTAAATTAGACCTAAGCACAACCATTTTCCATCCTGGGGCCAACGCTTGAGTCTTACCCTCAAATCTTGGCTCGCGCATTACTTCGAACTTCGCCAAAAGCCTCAAACATGATATGAGTACCACAAAATACTAGAAAGCCTAAATATAGACCTTAGTCCCTTAAAGCCTTAAATCAAATCTAAGCATTTCCAATTCCCATCCTAGTGGCAATGCCAAAGTCGTGCCCTCAAATCTTGGCTCGCGCATTGCTTTCAATTTCACCAAAAACCTTAAACCTAACTTAGGTTCCCTAACGTACCAAAAGCCTCAAACCCTAACCTAAACAAAACCCTAAGAACTTCTACAATAGATATGTACTGATACCCTTGTTTGTCTACTTCTACCAAAGAATGACAAGAACAATGGCTCTACCTAATGATTTTAGAGCATTGATGGTAGAGATGCTCTGGGAATAGGAGACCCATTTTTGGACTCTACTAACAGAACAGAATGGTTCCTTTCAGAATACCATTGCTGCAAAGAGAGAGACTATTTTGGGGGAATTTAGGACCCTGATTACTGCCAGTTTGAATAGCAACGCTCCTCCCAACTAGACTGGGGGATCTAATGAATAGCCTGCTATTCCCCTGAACGGTGACCAAACTACCCAAGGATCGATTCTTAAGATAGGGTCCATTTCTAATGCTACTGCTACCCTGAGCCAAATAGTGGATGATTCTACTTCTCCAAAGGTTAGGAAGATGATGGAGAAGATGGATTCTTTTAAGAAATTTTTTAAAAACATCAAGAAGTACGAAGACTTGATTAATATAGACTCTCTCCCACTCTTTCCAGAGATTAGGCTGCTTGCTAAGTTCAAAATGCTCACCATGGATAATTTGATGGCACCACATGCCCTAAGACTCACCTGAAAATGTATGCGGGTGCCCTTACTCCTCTCGGTGTGAACAATGAGCTCCTAGCTCAACTCTTCCAGTAATCCCTCACTAGTGCTGCTCTTCGTTGGTTTGTTGCTTTGGACAATACCAAGAAGAAGACCTGGGATGACATTTGTAATGCCTTCAACCAGCAATACCATTATAATGTGGAGGTTGACATTACCAGGGGAGACTTGAAGACTACCAAATAGGGAGCCTGGGAATCCTTCTCTTCCTTACTTATAAGGTGGAGAGGTAAAGTTGCTCAGATGCTCAATCGTCCTTCAGAACAGGAATAGATTGGCATTATAGTCAAGAACCTACTCCCTTCTTGTCACACCCACCACCCAATCTTGGAGGACCAGACGACGAATGTCACATTTGGTGCCGAAGCACCATCATACCATACTTAATAATCTAAATCATATATTAGAAATGACTAAGTTTTCAAAGGAGGCAAGTAATTAAAATTTAAAAATAAGGGATTTAGGGAAATTCCTATGGAAAATTAGCAAGAGTTTCCCCTAAAAAGTCAACTTGCCACACTAAGAAAACAAATGCACTTCCAATGTATACTCTTCCAAACCCTAAAACTCCAAATCAATACAAAAGATCATGCAACACTTCTATATAATCATATCAATCATCTTACATTCTATCTTAACATAATATCATCAATTCAAGGGAAATAATTGCTAATGATTATTCACTTTAAATTCTCATATAGATAAAACATTATAAATAATCTCAAATCTCATTAATTACAACTCAATATTTATAACCTCAAACTTTTTACAATATTTCTACACATCCCATAATTTACATCTCAATACATGTCCTACCCAAAAATAAAGCTTCTTCTCTGACGCTATGCCTTTGATCTTTAAGTAGCATCCACCGCTTACAACCTGCATGTGATGAAAATCAACGCGCTGAGTGGAAGACTCAGTGGTGCTAAACAATTATCGAAACTATAGCAAGGGATTACCAAAGCAACAAATCTCAAATATGATTTAAAATACTCAAATCAAATATATATTAAGTATCAAAGACGTACTAATCAAATTAAAATATTTTGAAAATCATAAAGAAGTTCATTCTTAAAAATTAGTTCATAATTAGACAAAAGTAAGAAAATTCTATAATTGCGAATGTATCTCCGATTTATTTATAACGAAATAAAATTACGTTCTTAATTAAGGACTCATACATATACAGAAAGAAATATAAATAGATTTGATTTCTGAATCACATAATTGTGGCCTGTGAAAGCGCCACCACATATCACATAATAAGCGAGCCCGTATTTAGAAGGGCTAATAACCATAGCATATGATCATAGCTTTCATATAACAGAATGGCTTGATAAGCCGAACATGCTCATATATCGGAATAAATCTCATCATACTACATTTCAATCGTGCATAATAGAGCCCAAATCAAAACCATTCTTTTACAAATAACCTTATTACTTATACATAAGTTCTTTGCAAAACATCTCATAACTTAGTACTTATTATTTCAAAATTACTTCACTTACAACTTGTAAATACTTATCAAATCTTTTTTATGTTCCAAATCAAAATCATATCTCTTTAATACACATACATACATAACTTAAAATACTTAAAAATCAATGTTTAAAAAGATGAAACACATGCCTTACCACCTTGGGGTGGTTCGGCCTCTTTAGGTCATCAAAAGGGGAAAGAATTCCCTTCCATAAAACACCATAATTCAAGTTAAAAAGTACTTAGACAAAATAATAAAACCATCACTTAAAAATATTTAGTCTTAAAACTCATCTTTTCTACTTTCAAATCTCCTTTAGGTTTTGACAAAACTCTTAAACATTGATATACAAGAAAGAGGTATTAACCATTATTAATTTACTTACTAACAAACTCATTTAAGTGGAAATCAAACTTAGAAATCAAAGGAGGCATAGTGTCCTTCACCTAACTAAGGTTCGGCCACTCCGGGGAAAATGTTTTCTTTTAAATTAACCACATTAATCTTAAGGAAAACCATCCAAGAACACATTTAAACCAATAGAACACAAAAGCATGGAACAAAACCAAGGGCCCTTCCTCCTAGAGGGTTCGGCCTCTCTTGGTTAAAGAGGAAGGAAGTGTTTCCCTTCCCTTTAAAGCATTCTTCCATGCTTAAGAATCATGGAAGGTCAATTTAAAACATTCAAATATTCATTCCCCAACACAATTCACATAATTCTCAAAATTCATTCAAAACCTAAAAGTTGCAAACTTAAAGAAATTGAAAGAGGAATGAAAGTATTAGTGCACTAACCTCTTAATCAAGCTTTAAGAAGCTTGACAAACTTACTCTTTGGCTTTTTCCTTCCCTTTGATGGAGGGTTCTCCCACTTCTTCAAAGTAGGAAAAATACCCATTAGAATCAAGAAATGATTTAAGATGAGAATAGGGCATGATTTAAAGCATAATCTAATAATTAAATACTATGAATCCCTTAATTAAATCCTAAAAATCAAAAATCACAACTTACTTGTTCTCGGTAGAGCCTCAAATTCCTTAACTTAAAGCTTCAAATTCTTACTCCTAAGCTTGAGTCTTAGTGTTTATTTGTTATTTCAAAGCTTAAACTAGGTGATTTGGTGAAGTTTAGAGGTAACGAAATGAGAGAAAATGGAGGAAAGAAGAGAGGAAAATGGCGTGGAGAAAAAGAAGAAGAAGGAGAATGTGTTGCTTGATGAGTGGTAACTTTTAAGTAGAGAAGCAAATTTGGCTTCTTAAGTTTATGTCAAATGGATGGCTATGATCAAGTCAAGGTATTCTCATCCAATGGCTCTAAATATTCATCAATTAATTCTCCTCTAATTATAATTTAACTCCACAAAAAATAATTCCTCAATTATTCCTTAACATACTACACTAGAAAACACTATTAATTAAATACCTTAATTCTCCAAAAATATTCATGAAATACTTTCTCCTCACCTAAATCATGCAAACATGCTCCAAAAATATTAAATAAAAAAGTAGTCCAGTTCATCCAGACAAACATCATATGCAGATACGAAATCCCCTTTGAGATCATACCAAACAATGGGTCTCACATCTAGAAAGAGGTTTCCATCCATGTAACGACCTGTTTCTCATACACTGACTAAGTATATGTAACAGCCTGTTTTTAGTGTCTGAAATAGTAGTTTACTAGTCTGTGAATAGTACCACCGGTTCGAGATTTTGTATTATTTTAGTCCCAAAAAATTACTACTTGTGTCTTTTATTTTATTTAATACTTTTGGAGAATGGTTACATGATCTAAGGGGGTAGAAAATATTCCATGAATATTTTGGAGAATTTAGGTAATTGGTGTAGGGTCAATTGTAGTGTATCATTATTAAGGAAAAATTATAGAAATTTATTTTCATGGAGTTAATTTAATAAATATGTGGAGATAAATAATAGTTTGTGGAGAATAAATTAGTGAATATTTTAGGCCTTTGGATGAGATTATTCTTGACCAAATCCTAACCCTCCATTTATTATAATTGGGTTAAGTAGCAAAATTTGACTTGATGACTTTAACGCAATCAAAAGAATTCCTATCTTCTTCTTCTTTCTCATTCTTCAATGCCAACTCCTCTCTTCCTCTCCGCCATTTTTATTTCTTCTCCCTCTACTACCAAAACTACCACAAATTAACCAAATGAAACCATAGAAAAGTGATAAAACTTGAAGAATTAACTTAGAGAAGTGAGAATTGGTGATAAAATTCAAGTAATTTGGAGAATTGCTACAAATCAAGTAAGTTGTGATTTTTTATTCTAAGAATTTAATTAAGGAATTCATAGTATATATATGATAGAATATGCTTTAAATCATGTTCCATCTTCTTCTTGCCGTATTTTTTTGATTTTGATGTGAAATTTTGCTACTCGTTAGAGGTGGGTGAAGCCTCCACCAAAGACAAGGGAAAAGCAAAGGTGTGAGGTTTGCTAAGATTATTTTTAAGGTTAGTGTTCATAGATACTATTCCTCTTTTAATTTTTGATTTTAAGAATTTATGCTATTATATGGAAAATTTGGGATTTTGTATTAATTGCTTTGGTTATTGGATTTTGATGGAATAATTATGCACTTGGGTTGGCTTAGAAGCTATTTTTCGATCCTTTTCATTTTTCATTAGTGTTCGACACCTTCATGAAAGTTGTAGGTCTACTTCTTAGCTTTCCATATCACCCTCTTATATTAAATTTGGATACCTGTATCTAAACTTATGATTTTAATATCAAAACTAGTTTTGTTTTGTTATCCCACTTGTTTGTCCGGATTGATTGTCCATTTTGGCCACTAAAATGGCAAGTTTATAATATATGTCCTTTATGGAATTTGTTCTTAAGTATCTTATGATTTCATAGGATTTAGATTTATTCAATTTGAGTTCCTGGATTAGTAGAAACAAAATAAATATTAAATTTGGATGTGCTAAATAAGGTCTAGGCTGTTGGTCTGTGTTCTTAGCTTATTTTTATCATTGTAGAGATTGATCTTGTAACACCCTCTACCCGGTCCTATGGGACTAGACAATGAGTGTCACATTATGTGCCAGAGACACATGATTTACTTAACACCTTCATTTATTACTTACTTGTATAAAGAAAATAGCTTAATAATATGATGTTGTATTCAAAATCCATTTAGACTTAAAATTTATTTTTCTCTATAAATGAGTGTATGTTTAAGAAATAGCTTATTCATGAAAAGATAATAATATTATATACATTTCATGTATTTGCAGAAGACTTAATAATTAGAAAAAGTTTTGTAATAATCTTTTAAGTTAATTTGCAAAACCTTAATTATTAATACCACATGTATAGCAATTAAGTAATTTGATAAACTATAAATAAAACTTAGAAAGAAATAAATTATGTAATTCGTACAAATCTAGTTTGGTATCAAAACATATCACTTTCAAATAATAGGATATAAAACTCAAATTTGACTACTTAACCTTAAATCATAATACTCAATATCCAAATAGATAAGTTATCGTATAATTAAAATAATAAATTCTATGTTTACTTAAATTATATAAATACCATTCAAATTTAAAATACATTTATTCCCATTAAAATCTCTTATACCACATGCCAAGTATTACGTACTTCCATGCTCAAGTCAACTAACATATTCTCCCCCACCTTTGATGCTGATGCTGGAATTCTGAATCGTGACTATCCACATTCTTCAACCTAGGCGTGAAAATTTCCACATGCTAAGTATAAAACTCAGTGGTACTTATATATACATTAAGTTATGGCGTCTGAACCATAACACATAATATATTTGAAAACTTATATCTTAAAAACATTTAAGTCGACAGTATAGCGTATTATATATTTATTAATTTTAATATTTATTTATTGATTTCATAATAAGGCATACATTTTTAATTTAAATACCCCATTACCACATTATTATAATTCAGTCACTACCAGAATCACATATACTTCAATTTAGAACATATAATAAACCAAATCATATAACAGAACTTATTATCTTAATTTTCTTAAAAACAGATTCTTTCATATGGGGCTCAAATACACTTAGGAGAAAATGAAGTAGATAGGATTTTAGAATAATAGAATAATAGAAACGAGGCCTGTGAAAGCGCCCCTAATGGCCTGTGAAAGCGCCACCCCATATCAGAAACGAGGCCTGTGAAAGCGCCCATAATGGCCTGTGAAAGGACCACACATAATAATAAGCACGTCCGCTTATTCATAAGGCATCCAGAGCCTAGCATATGATCATAGCTTCCATATAACAGAAAGGCTTAAAAGCCGAGCATGCTCATGTACCGAAATAAATCAGATCAGACAACATATTCATACTAAGTATATTAGAGCCCAGAAACTTATCATTTTTGCTTATTCAGAATATTTCATATATTTCATGCATACCAAAAACACTTTAACACTTAATTACCAAATAAATTCATAATCGTACTCAACCTCAAATCAATTTATTTAACAATTCAATTTACTAGTCCTTAATATATGAACTAAAACCAAGTTTGATTCCTAATTCAACCTAAGGAAAAAAAAAGCATTTCCAAGCACAACATTCTTCATTTAAAATTTATATTACTCAACTTCATTAAGTCATCAAATATATAATTAATTTCAATTCAAAAACCAATTTACTTAACTAATTCTAGTTATGAAATTTTGCAATTGTATTCAATTAAAACCATAATTTCTCAATAGAAATTATATTCATTTTAAACTTCAAAAATATTTAAATTAATGCATAAAATAAGGACTAACCTCCGGATGAAGAATTTAATTATACCATAGCATTCCTAGCGTTGAGGAGAGGATTTTGCCTCTCAACGTCTCTTCGAAACTTCATCGGCGCTGGCGCAGGAAGTTCCATAGATGGTGGTTGGAAAATATTTACACAAACTACACATCAAAATGCTCTAATTTTCATAAGCGGTTCGATTCCCAAATCAATTTTACCATAACGAAACTCAATCTAACGAATTCCCAAATTTATTAAATTTTTACACAATTTCGAAATCTTCAATCAAGGGCTTAATCTATGAAAAAAATAATACTCGAATCGAAGGTGATAAAGGTTGATTATGGACTGACTTGAACAAGACGAACTCGTCGGCAACTCACGAGCTCGCCAAAAAATTGAAAAGACACTGCTGTCAAAGAGACAGCAATGTCACGCGGAGAGAGGCTCGTCTTGCGCAGAAAGAGATCTGATCAACCAAAGAGGAAGCTGGAATCAAGGTCGCCGACGTCTAGAGCGTCGATCATCACCTCATCCTCGTCAAAAGATGGCCGGACGTAGTTGGAAGGAGGAGATCACATTCTGCAATCGGGAGGAGCTGTCGCGCCAGAGAGAAAAGGGAAGAGGAAAATTGTTTTTTGATTTGGTTCAATTTCAGGTATTTTAATGGGTTTCTAGTTCGATTCAAAATAGCTCTTTGTGTTTTTTTCTAGTGATTTCCAAAGGGTTTTGGGTTAACTCTTTGGTCTATATTGGTTTGAGTTCTTCATTTTTTTTTGAATACATTTATTTTAACTTAAATAAATAAAATACCACCATTTTTTATAAATTTACATTCTAATAAATATACTTTGAGCAATAAATGATAAAAATAATAATATTTATTTCTAATTCTTATTTTGACAAATAATTATTAAAATTATAATAACCATTAATAGTTTATTAGTAAAATCAATCAAGTAGCTTTAAATACTAAATAAATAGAAAAGTCATAATAAACCTTTTTATAAAATTTCTCACTTGACAATATTATCAATATTTATTTATATAAATACAAATAATTATTGTGAAAGAGGAACTATTATCAAACAAATTGGTTATTAAATCAATAAGAAAAATCAAATCACAATAAAAATCATTTTTCTGATATTTTCTCAATGTTCGAAAATTGGGATGTTACAATTCTTCCCCCCTTAAAAGAATTTCTTCCTCGAAATTCATTTAGACAAATAATCTCTAACTTTTGTATTTCCAAATCTTTCATGTTTTCTATATACCTGCCTCATTTTTAATTCTTACTTAACAAATGAAATACCTGAAAATATTAATTTCAGAAAATATTCATTTAAATTTTGATTCTAAAATTTTGGCCAATAATTTGAGCAACGTAAAAATTAATCGAACCCATAAACTTATTTGATATTGTTGAAAATGATTGAAAACCACGTGAAATTTATTGAGCCGGACCAAACCGGTTTGAATTGAACGAGTAAGGTCCAACATAATCTGGAAAATCCCAGATTTATTTTTTTTTCCTTTTTCTTCTTTTCCCTTCTCCTCTTTCTTCTCCACGACAAACCCAACTCTCCTCCTTCTCTCTCTTTCTCTCACCGACTCTCTCTCTCTCTTTGTTACGCCTCTGTCTCTTGCTGTCTCTCTCTTTGCAAAACTGGTAGCCACCATAGCCACCGCGCACGGCACCTTCTGCCAGCCTCACCTCGCGCTGTCCACAGCAGCAACACCGTAGCTCCTTCTTCCTCCTCCCCCTGTCGAGCGAACTAGACCAATGTCGCAGCCCATTTTCAGCCACCAGCTACAACTCAGCAACTCCACCACACACGGCAGCAAGCGCAACTTACTATTCCGGCCACTGCCTCGTCGTCCTCTCCTCTCAGACGAAATTTAACCTTCAAATTTGTGATTTTTGGACTGAAATTATTTGGTACTAATTTTAAATCATTTTTAGAATTTAATTAGTTAATTTATTAATTAGTTAGTAGTTAAATTTTAGTATTTTGAATGATTAAATTTATTATTGATGTGGTTGGTTAATTATCTAGTTGATTATATATATTGGTGAATTTTATTATTTTTGGGGATAATTTTATTAATTAATTGGTTCAATAGAGTATTTGTGGTAATTGATTAATTATAGGATATTGATTTATTATTTAGTTGATTTTGTGGTATATTGATGGAATTATGGTAGTTAATTGATTATTTAGTTATCGGTTGAGAATTATTAATTTTGGTTTAGATTAATATTGTTGCTTCATTAAGTAGTTGTTTGGTTGATTGAATAATTATGAAATTAGTTTATTAAGGATTAATAGGTATTATTGAAGGAATTTAGATAAATGGATTTTTATTAATATTTTAAATATATTAGAACATTGTTAATGGTGATAATTTGAGATTTTGGTTAATTAAGGATTTTGACATATTACTTGTTAAATTATTTGAGGACCTTAAATAATTGAAGATTAAATCTTGAATGGTAATAAATAAATTATTACGAAGGACTAATAGTTTTTAGCACAAAAGTTAAATGGTTAATGTTAAAGGAATATATTCATGGGGTTATTAAGAGTCAAATGGGGTAAAATAAATTAAATGATTTTTGGAAACTGAACAAATGAATTATTTGATGATAAATAGTAATTATTCTAAAATTTAGGGTTATATTACATGGATTATATTGGTGGTAAGTTATATAATATGGTGAGTTGATAGAAATGCAAATTTAAGGATAATATAAATGGTTTATTGTAAATTATTATTTTAGCAGTTGATTATTTGGATAATTAGTTACTAGTCAACAGATTGTGTGAGGAGTAGATATTAAATATACTGAGTCATTAATTCTATAAATCTCTTAATTAAGGGATTCAGTGTCTGATATCTTTTTTCTCTTATTATATGTGTCTTCTAGATCGATCGAGTTATTATACTGCTCCTCCAAGTTAGAACCCAAAATAAAATTGGAATATTCTACTATCACTGTGAGTAATAATAAATGGTGCACACCATCCTTGCATACATGCATTTCATACACATATCATACTCCCCATATTATTTAATTATAATCAATAATCATTTCTACAATTCCATTGTTATTATATTATTGGTACCACCCATCTTATAAATATAATATTTTAGTTCTACAATATTATTGAAATGACCCATTAATTTATTTTCAAAAGAATTTTTATTTAAAATTTAATTGTAAATTTTCACTAATGAGAATTGCAGAAAAATAATATTTTATGCCACGAACCGAATCAAAAACCGAATTTAAATAGTCTAACTCAGTCGAAAAACCCTTAAATCAAATACAAACTAGGGTAAATCGTTGGGTTAGACCAAATCGGTTCAAATTAAATCGAAACCATTTAATTAAAATAAATCATAATAATAATAATAATAATAATAATAAAATCTCCCTTCCTCTTCCTCTCCCTCTCGTTTTCTCTCTCGCGCAGCAGCCCTTCTCCCTCTTCTCTTCCACGTTCTCCGGCCATCGCTCGAAGAGAGCGAGGTGGCTAACGACTCGTGAGGCTTCACTGATCAAGTTTCCAGCCTTCTTGCATGCAGAGAGGGTCTCTAACGGCGCGAATCGAGATTGAAACTCCTTCGACATGCTGCAATGGAGTTTTCCGGCGATTTGAGCCGTTTTCGGCAACTCCAGGCCATGAGGTGGTCATCGATCGACTCCCCTTGACCACGCGAACGTTTCCCCTCAAGAAATTTCGGCGATGGAGCAAGGAGAACGAAACCACCATGAAAGTCGGTGGTGCAGTCACTGTCGGGGCTTTTTCCGGCCAAATAAGGCACAAGCGGCACAAATTGATCACCGATTTTGAATCCCCACAGAATTTCGAACATTTTGATG
>CANUEX010036926.1:0-20354 GCA_948099535.1 Jatropha multifida
CACCTCTAACATCAAAATTCATCAAAAACCTAAAATTTAAAACTTAAGAGAATGAAAGGGAAACTAGAATATTATTGCACTAACCTCTTTTTCAAGCTTAAACAAGCTTAAAAACTCTATCATTGGGCTTTCTCCTTGCCTTTGGTGGAGGGTTCACCAATCTCTTCAAAGTAGGAAAAGAGCTCATTAAAATCAAAATTAACACTAGAAAAGAAAAGAGCATGACTTAATGCATGAATTTCATGGCTAATCCTAGAATTAGACTTAATAAATCACAAAACTCGAAAGTTACAACTTACCTCTTTTAATGGCAACTCCAAAAACAAAGCTTAGAAACTCCAAATTCAAGTTTCTACTACTTAATTCTCAAGGTTTAATCAAAATCCTATGATTTAATTAGGTGGTTTAGTGGTATTTGGAGTTAGGAAAATGAAAGAAAAATGGAGGAAGAAGGAAGAAGAAGTTGGCGTGGAGGAAGAAGAAGGGAGGAGAGAGAAAGTGTTGGCGATTTAAGTAGCAAAGTCAAATTTTGCTTCTCATTTTATGCTAAATCAATGGCCAAGATCAAGTCTCAGGTAATCTCATCCAATGACTCTAAATATTTTTCAAATAATTCATTTCTAAATATTATTTAACTCCACAAATTAATTAAATTAACTTTTTAAAAATAATTCACCATTTATTCCTTAATATACCATAATAAAAAAATAATATTCACTAGTTGCCGCAATTCTCCAAAAATATTCGTGAAATATTCTCTATCCATCTAAATCATGCAAACATGCTCCAAAAATATTAATTAACATACTAGACACATGTAGTAATTTTTTTGGGTCAAAATAATACCATGTCCCGAACCGATGGTACTATTCACAGACCGGTAAATCATTATTACCGACACTGAAAAAGACACTGGAAAATAGTCCGTTACACCTAAACTCTATACCATTAAAGGTCTGTTCGGCAAAATTAGTTGTTTTGATAGCTGTTAGTTATGTTAGTTATTTTATTGGCGTTTAGCTGTTAGCTGTTTGAATAGCGTTTCATGAAATACTAAAAGCTAAACGTTACATGAGTTAACTTTTCACAAAAAGCTATTCTAACCTTTAAAAGCTAGTCTAAACGTTATGTTATTGAATAACTTTTTAAGCAACATTTAGCATTTTGACTAGTCAAAACTTTAAAAGCTACTCAAAAAATTATTACCGAATATAGCCTAAATCAAGAGCTAAACAATGCCCGAGCAACATAATACCAGAAAGAGATACACCCAAACAACATCACAACCAAATAAAGTTTAAACTTTGTAACGCTCCATAAATGTCTGGTGGAAAAGAGTTATTAAAAGTCATTAAAAATCAAGAATATTGTTTGACATTTATAGTTAGATTCTACTCTCAACAGTTACAATCGAAATTGTATTATAAAAAAGGGATGTAATAGAAAATAAAACACAAAAGATAAGTTTACTTACACACCAAAAGCATTCTAAAAAATTACACTCATCCTAAAAAAGGAAACAATGGTAAAAATAAAAAATTAATATAAAAGAAAACACTAACATATTAAAATATTAAAATATTAAAAATTAATGCTTTACCCATAAAAAAGTACAATAGTAAAAATATATTATAAATAATAATAATTTAAATCTTAAAATCAAACTTACATTATATAAAAATAAGTTTTAAAATGTGATATTTCCAACAATTTTCTGAGACAAAAGTCCAAAGCACCGTCTCCAAACCTCACGTAATTATTGGCGAATTGGCCGGTGTCAAACAGTCTATTATTGTCATTAATTCCAATCTTTTTCCTTCTCCCTTTTTCCATTTTTAGGGATTTGCATTTACACTTAAATTATATTTATATATTCTATTCGTTCCATGCATAGAATTTTTTAACTTCCACATAATCTTAAAAAAAAAAACAGTTAATATGCTTACATTACAATTTTTTTTTCTTTTTGAGGTTTCCTTATATTATTAATCCATTAAATAATGGCATAATAATTAAGGTAACAAAATAATTTTTTTGAGAAATAAAGAAATAAAATTAGCTAATAATATTATGTTTAAAGTTTTTTATATAGACTAATTTATTTGAATATTATTAATTATAAAATAAAAAAATTTATCTCGATCGAATTAAAATATTTTATTCAAACGAAAGTATTTTTTAACCCTCGTTTCAAAATAACAGGGAACACGTAAGAAAAGAAAACCAAGCTTTTATATTCTTTTTAAATAATAAATTCTTTTTCCTCCTTTTTTACTTCGTTGAAATCGCCGGTCTCTTCTTGCTTTTTGCTTCTGGTTTTTGTACTCTTTAGTGTCGGCGACATGTGATCCTTCGTCTCTCATTTTCTCTTTGCACATTACATATAGCCATAGCAACAAATTTCTAGTGCAAATTTAGAAGAAAATGAAGACTTTGATATCATTCTGCACCATTTCATTAATGTTGGTCCTACAAACTTCTTCTTCCTCTTTGAGACAACAGAAGCTAATAAAATTTGAAGAAAAGCTTCAAGCAATGGCAGCCTCTAATCCTACCCGACTTGTCTTCCCAACTTTACCCTCCAAAAAGGTACATATTTACATACTTAGGCTTTATTTGTATTGGTGTAAATGGTGATGGGAAATTTTGGTTTGAAGGAAGGGAGAGTGTTTTACCCAATTGGATATGGAGCTGACCCAAGTGGGGCACAAGAGAGTAGTGACGCCATATTGAATGCTTTGAGTGAGGCCTTCAAAGTGCAAAATGGGAGTGAGTTGCTGCCTGGTGTGAATGATTTGGGTGGTGTTGTGATTGATTTGCAAGGTGGAAACTATAAAATCAGCAAACCGATCATATTTCCTGGTTCTGGTGGAGGCAATGTTGTGGTTAGTACCTTCTCTCTCTCTCTCTCTCTCTGATGTGTAAATGGGTAGGGATGAGCATTCTGTTAATCAAACCGAATTAATTGAGGTGGTTTATCTGAATATGTGTTTATGGTATCTAAATAAGTATTTTTAGGTTTAAAAATAAATCAAGTTAGTTATATAAAGTAACAAAATTAAAAATCGAAAATCAAACAGTTTTATATATGTAAATTGGTTATATAACTGAATTTTTAAAATAATTATTTAAATCCACTGAAATGAGTCAATTTGGTTCAATTTTTAGTTAGAAATGGAGAATTGCTGACCATGTAATTGCCCTTTTTCTTTTTTCCAATTTTTTGGATTTAGTGGTAACATTATATTCTGGATATTGTATCTGCACTCTCTCTGTCAATACAGTAATACACAAAACATTAATCAAATTTTGAAACAAACAAAGTATTATTATCACCTATATTATCGATTGTATAATTTTGAATATAGATTATTAATATTTAATATAAGGGTCTATTGATAAAATTATAATATAAACGGCATGAACAATATTTTTTTAATTGTATAGAAATGAAACAAATTCGATACTTTCCATTCTAATAAAAAACCCTCCACCCGACTAGAATTGGGATATTAATTAGTAAATGAGTAGAGCACAATTGGGTATTTAATTTTTTCTATAATTACATGTAACATAAATTTGGTTATATAATGATTAGGTGAAAGGAGGGACTCTGAGAGCATCAAACACATTTCCAGGTGATAGGCACCTTATTGAACTATGGTCACCAAATTCTCAGCCGCTCAAAGAAACAGATTCCAGAAATCCTCATAATCTCATTAACATCAAGCAACAAAACAATGTTGGCATCTACTATGAAGACATAATTTTCCGGGATATCCTTTTCGACTCGAGTTTTCGAGGAGGAGGCATTCTAGTCGTGGATTCAGCACGAATCCGGATAGATAGTTGCTTCTTTCTGCACTTCACAACACAAGGAATTCTAGTCAAGAGAGGCCATGAAACAGTCATCTCAAATTGCTTCCTAGGGCAACACTCCACGATTGGCCGGGATAAAGGCGAAAAAGATTACTCAGGTACTGGCATTGATATTAATGGTAATGACAATGCAATCACTAATTGTGTAATGTTTTCATCATCAATTGGAATTTTACTGAACGGTCAGGCTAATTTGGTCACAGACGTACATTGTTATAATAAGGCCTCAGCTTTTGGCGGTATAGGAATTTTAGTGAAATTGGGTGCTTCACTCAATAGATTAGACAATTGTTACTTGGATTTCACTACCATAACAGTAGAAGATCCAATTCAAGTCCATGTCACTAACGGATTATTTTTCGGAGGTGCAAGTGTAGTACTAAAGTCGGTCAATGGTCGAATTTCCGGGGTGAATATTGTTGATAACATGTTTAACGGTGACCCTGAAAACATGTATCCGATTGTGAAATTGGATGGGGTTTTTACAAGCATTGATCAAGTGCTGATTGATAGGAACAATGTTAATAATGGTATGACCTTGAAATCGACCACCGGAAATATAAGGGTGACCGGAAATGGAACTAAATGGACGGCTGATTTTTCATCTGTGTTGGTGTTTCCGAACCGGATAAGTCATTTTCAGTACTCGTTTTATGCATTAGATGTGGTTGCTGCAGGACTTGTGATGCATGCAGTGACCAATGTATCAAATAATGTAGTAGCTGTGGAAAGCAATAAAGCTGTTAATGCAATTGTATGTGTATTTGTTGATCAGTGTAATAGGTTTGGAGAGAGTAATTTTCTTGTATGAAATTCTAATTAGTTAGAACTCTTAATATTACTTCTTATAATGATTATTCGTTCATAATTTAATAAGCGCTTGATCTTAACTCATTTTTTTTATTTCTTTTTCTTTTTCTGTCAAATTATTATTTTCTCTGTCTCATCTTATTTACATAATTTGACAAAATACTCATATTAAAAATTTGGTCAACTAAAATTATTTTTTCTTTTTTTACCCTTAGTTCATTAAGATAATAATAAAAGTTCTTCATTTAATGAATAATCATAAATATGATTATGAAAAAAATAATTATTTATATATCTTGCAAAAATATTTTGAGACATTTAAAAAAAAAAAGTAAATAAAATGGATCGGATGAAATAATTAATTTTTCTAAAATAATATAATTGTTATTCGAGAGTATTTGATACTTGTAAATGGAGAAAATTCCTCTGGAAGTATTTTCCTTTTACCAGCTGGACACGATTTGAGTGAGATTGGGCTAAGCTTGTAGACTGAGGACACCTTTGGTATTAGCTAAAAAAAAGTTTGAGGGCTTTAAAAATGTGAATGCAGCGTACAAAAACGAATAACAAATATAAAAATTGAGTCAAATATAAAGAACAACTAAAATAAATACATTTACAAGTAAATTAACAAAAAAAAAGACAAGTCAAGTCAAGGAGTAATAGAAAAATAAAAAGCTAAATACTGATTCAAAAAACTTAGGATCAGACTTGGTTTGTCTTTTAAACTTAAGCCTAATGTCTAATTAGACTAGAAATGAGTTTTCTTTAACCAATTTACTATAGATATTTTTATTTTATGATTAAATTAATTTTTTTTTCAATTGAAATGTGGGTGTTTTATATGTATCATCTAAATATAGTGAAAAAATAAATTAAAAAATAGATAAGAAAAGGTAAAATAGAAACTTTTTAAACAAATAAAAGTAAAACCTTCTTTCCCTTTCACTTAAGAGTGAGTAGGAGTGAGCATTCAATGGCTAAATCATTCTCGATATCCCAAATTTTGCGGTTTGAACAATTGCACCACAAAGTGCACTTAATCTCATAGACATTCTAATTTTAAAAATTTAATTTAATTACCCTCCAATTTCAAAATCGATCAAAATTGCCTTTAAAAAATGGTAAGCTTGGATCCATATGAGTTAGCTAACCCACCTTGGGTTGGCTTTCTCAAATGCACCGCCTTGTAGGGCTATGAATAATGAAAGTCATTAGTCATCAAAATAGGATCGCTTTCTGACGATGTGTGATGGAGGACAACACCTCTCCTCCTTTTGTGCTCTGACAACCATTCGACAAGAGCCAGACGATAAACAATTTCTCCGACCACAACATGTGTACTACCAGTCATGGTTTAGCCAACCAAACTTCCATTTTCGCAAACTAAAGCTTAAAGGTTATTTAGTTTTGTCATTTTGAGGCTTTTCGGTTGAGTTTAGCAACTCTGGCCACCATCTCTGCTACGGTAAGTTTAGAATCATCATCTCCAGTAATTTTGTACATTTTATTTTTGAACATTCAGTCAAATTTCTCTCGCTCACTCTTTCTTTCTATCTCTGATGTAAGATTTTCTCTTTTTTTTTTTTTTTCTCTCTCACTCTCTGAGGTCATATTTTTCTTCCCTTTTTCCTTTTTTTTCTATTAATATTCACTAAACTCTCCTTTTTTATCTGTATTTTACTTGATTGCAATTTGGTTTTGTTTGTGAATTTTTATTGTAGTTTAAATCTGTTGATCCTGTAAATCAACTTGCTTGTAATTGAGTTTTTTTTTCTTAGTTAATTTTTATCCCTTTTGCTTTTATTTTTTTTTAAATTGTTTTACTTTTCTTGTCTACCCTATTTAGTCCCCAAGAAATCGAAGAAAAGGTGTAGAAAATTAATTTTTTTTTTACCTCTTTTAAGTGCATAAGCTCAATTGTCGAGTGTTTTATGAAATTTGTTATTTGATGATAAAATCATATTTTGGCAAACGTTGAATCTTCATAGGAATATATATAAAAGATGATTTCTTGGCCGAGTTGTTTTATAAAATTGTTGTGTTTGTAGGACTCTATAAGGAGGGAGGGAGAATAAATAAAAAAAAAAAATACTCAGTTAAATATTAAACTTAATTGGAAATAATTATTTTATTAATACTAATTTAAAACTTTTACAATTCAAATTCAAATAATTTTCTCACACCACACTTATTTTTTTCATTTCTTTTGCTTGTTGCTTTGTTGCATATGTAAACGATTGCCATTAGCCTATTTATAGGTGAACAAATTGGTGACCAAAACTAAATGCTTGGCTAATATTTTGCAAAGTTTTCACTAAATGTTTGGCTAATATTTTACTAAATTGCCAAACTATTAATCAATGAAAAATTATCAACTCTTCTCCCAATTACAAGGTGACACATGGCCTTGTTTTTTTTTTTTTATTGATGATGATATTTTAACACTCCCTCCCATCACCAATTATATTTCTTCATAGTTTCTCTTAGACCATACCAAGTAACTTTTGAAACTCTTCCATTTTTGCACTAGGTAAACCTTTAGTGAAAATATCAGCCAACTGATCTTCTGTCTTCACTTTTATTATCTTAATCTCTCTTTTAACTATTTTTTCTCTTATGAAGTGATATTGCACCTTCACTTGTTTGCATAAAACACTAGATTCTCAACTAAGTTGATTACTGACAAATTATCACAATATAATAGTATTGGATAATTAATTTCTTGATGCATATCTTTAAGCAACTATACCAACCAAATGCTCTCTTGTGCAGCCATTGTTGCTACTCGATACTTTGCTTCAGTGGTTGAGAGTGACACCATCGGTTGTCTTTTATTGCACCAAGTTATTGCTCTAGAACCCAGACTAAATATGTAGCCTGTAGTTGATCTTCTTGTGTCATAATCACCAGGATAATCAGCATCACAATAGCCATCTAATTTGTAATCAACTTTGCTTTTGTGAAATAACCCGAGATTAAATGTTCCTTTAATGTACCTCAAAATTCTTTAAACTACTTCCAAATGAGGCTTTTTCGGATTCTGCGTGAATCGGCTTGCTACTCCAACTGCAAATGCAATATATGGTCTTGTTAGTGTCAAATAGATTAAACTTCCCACTATCTGTCTATACATTTTTGAATCTTCTAAATCTTTGCATTCAGAAATACTTAGTTTGGTGTTGATCTCAATTTAAAGAGCAAGAGGTTTACGATTGAACATTCCATACTTCTAGAGTAGACCTTTTACATACTTTTGTTGCCATGGAAACACTCACTCCTTTGTGCGTTCCACTTCTAATCTGAGAAAGTGATTCAATTCTCTAAATTCTTTCATCTGAAAGTGAATTGATAAAATCTCCTTTGTTTGTTGGATCTCAGTCTCAATATTTCCAGTAATAAAGAGATCGTCAACATAAATCAGGATGATTGCAAGCTTCGCTTCTCGAGCTTTGACAAATAAACTGAAATCAGTTGGCATAACTGTATAACCACTATGAGTAAGGAACTTAGCAATTTTTCCATACCAAGCTCTTGGAGCTTGTTTAAGTCCATACAATGCCTTCTTCAATGTGCAAACATGTTGAGGATAAAGCTTATTTTCAAAACCTTGTGATTGCTCCATGTAAACTTCATGATCCAACTCTCCATTCAGAAAAGCATTTTTCATATCCATCTGCCATGGATTCCACAACTTACATGCTGCAAGTGCAAGTAAAACACGAACAGTTGTAATCTTGGCTACAAGACTAAACATCTCATCATAGTCTAGTCCATATTATTGTAAAAATCCTAAAGAAACTAATCGAGCTTTGTACCTCTCGATTGATCCATTTGGTCGGGTCTTGATCTTGTAAACCCATTTGCATGATATGAGTTTTACATCTCTTGGCTTTGGAACTAAATCTCATGTCTGATTTTCTTCCAAAGCTTTAACTTCTTCCATCATAGCTTGAATCCATTTTGCTTTTTGGGATGCCTCTTGATAGGATTCTGGCTCCTTTTCAACTTCTATGAGTGCAACATTAGCATACTTTGAATTTGGCTTCCTCTGCCTAACCGATCTTCTTTGCTACGGTGATGATGATTGTGGTGGTAATAACTCTGTTGTTGATCGATCTTTTGACATACTTATTGACTAGTTCTCCTTTTCTGTTCCTTGGTAAACACTTGTCTACCATGTCTTTTCTCATTATACTAACTATGGAGCAAATTTAGTACTCAGTTGTAATTTTTCTGCTGGTTCTTCAAATCTTTCTTACAATCTTTCCTCTACCTCCTTAGATTGAGGTAGCACCACATACTCTGGGGTCCATTAGGACGATGTCTCATCAAATACAATATTGCATGAGACATAACATTTGCCATTATTAGGATCATAACATCTCCATCCTTTTCTAGTTTCATCATATCCCATAAAGATGCATCTGATTACCTTTTTATCAAATTTACTTTTAAGATGATTAGGCATAAACACATAACAGGCATACACAAACACTTTGAAGTGACTTACAGTGGGTCTCATTTTTCTCAACCTCTTAAATGGAGATGCAAATCCTAACTTTGGTTGTGGAAGCCTATTGATTATATGAGCTGCTATTCTCATACATTCTGCCCAAAATTGGCTAGGGACATTTTTAGCATGTACCATGCTCCGACAAACCTATGCAATGTTCTTGTTTTTACTTTCAAAAATTCAATTATGCTGTGGTGTGCCTAGATAAGTCAATTGTTGTCAAATCTTGCATTGACCAACATAAGTAGAAAACTCATCAGAAGTGTACTCACCGCCATTGTCCATTCGAAGGCATTGGATTTTCTTCCCAATTTTACTTTCCATCATTAACTTGAATTCTTTGAACTTTGCTAGAGTTTCAAATTATTCTTTCATAAAGTAAACCCAAACATATCTAGAATAATGATAAAAAAATGTAACCACATAATGCATATCATTTATTGATGACTGTTTTATTTTTTCAAATACATTTGAATGAATCAACTCTAGTGGTTCATTAGCTCTAAAGGTTGAATCTTCATATGGTAGTTGATGCGCCTTCCTGTACTGGCATCTTGCACATATAGTTTGAATGCGAACCTCAAGATTTAGCAGCCCTCTAAGTGAAGATTTGTTCATCATTAACTTCAACTTATGATAGTTGACATGTCCAAGCCGTGCATGCCATAAGTCCACTGTCACACTACTTCTTGTTTTGTCAACATTGGCCTCCTCAGCTAGCATCACAAATATGGAATCTACTTTTACACCTTCCATTTCAGGTGTATCAATAATTTTAACTTGTTGACACACCTTGACATCCTTCGGGCTGAAAACAATAAATTTGCCAAAGTCTATCAATTGTGAGATCAATAAAAGATTTAACTAGTTGACACACCTTGACATCTAACTACATTTTCTTTTTATTTTGATAAGAGTCAATTACAATATCACCAACATGGGTAATTAGTAATTTTGTATCATTTGCTGTTGTCACAACTCGTCTGCCTTTATATTTTAAAGAATTTTGAAGTTTGTCTTTATCTCTTGTCATATGATTGGAACATCCAAAATAAAAAATCCTATATTTTTCATAATTTACTATATGAGAATAAATAGCACTAGAAGGTTGTTCTTCTTCCTTCACTAATGCCATAAGATGGGTACTTCAGTCACTTCTAAATTAGATTTTTCTTGCATTATTGTTGTACTTGTAAAAAATGTTTCAAGATCCCATTCTGGTTCATTTTGCTGACTTGTACTTGATATTGTTGCATTACCTTCTGCAATCTTTTTATTATGCCAGCATTCTTTAGCATGGTGTCCTTTCTTGCTACAGATGAAACACTTGCCATTTTGGCATCTGATGGGTTTAGATTGTTGATTATTTTGGAATTTTCTTCCACATTGGAAACTTTATCGTGCCTGGAACTATCTCTGTTAAGCTCCCCTTGATTGGAAATTTCCTTGTGCTTTCCTCTCTGTCTGGCCACAAACTTGATTCTTTCTTCTGTTGGTGAAGAGTGCCACCTCTTCTGTATTTGATGAAACTCCAGCCATTTGCTTTGCTAGAGTTTCTTAACTTGCCAACAGATTCTCCAACTCTTCAATTGAAGGTTGTGCGGGCCAACCTTGTACTACAACAATAAATCCTCTATATTAAGGTCGTAAGCTATGAATGACTATTCATCTCATTTTGTCATTATCGACTTTGGACCCCTCATCCAGTTCTACGATTTCTCTACGAAGAGACTTCAAGTATTGACTAATTGTCATATCACATTGTGCGATCGACATTAGCTCACTTTCTAAAACTTGTAGTCTTTCATCATATTTCTTTGCAAAGCGAGAGGCAAGTGCATTCCAAGCCTCCTTTGGCATGGTAGCTTCTCTTATGTGCTCCATCATTTCATCTTCAATTCTTATTTTAATAGCAAACATTGCATTTCCTACTTGAATCTTTCATTTTTTTTAGAAGATTATTATCATCTTGTGGTGGTGATGTGATCTCTATCCCAGCAACAACCTCCTAAAGGTCTTGACTTTGCAAGTATGACTCCATGTAGGTCTTCCATATATTGTAATTATTATTGTTGAGCTTTTTGATGCTCCCAACATTACTCGATTCTATCATCGTGTCTTGGTTTTAACAGCCTTGCAAATTTATCAAGAATTATGGTTCTAAACCAACAAACTTCACACTTCCAAATTATTATCGAGCAAAATCTCAACAACAACTCAAATCAAGTAATAGACCAAGAAAAAAACTTTTATGATGTGGAAGGTTAATCTAAACTGCAACTACAGAGCATACTCAAGAATTTCTTGATTTATTACTTAATTTGGCTGAAGCCTTGGCTCTGATGCCACTTGTAGGACTCTATAAGGAGGGAGGGAGAATAAATAAGATAAAATAAATATCGAATTAAATATTGAACTTAATTGGAAATACTTATTTTATTAATATTAAATTAAAACTTTACAATTCAAAACTCAAATAATTTTCTCACACCACACTTATTCTCTTTATTTTCTTTTGTTTGTTGCTTTATTGTGTATGTAAACGATTGCCACTAGTCTATTTATACGCAAACAACTTGGTGACCAAAACTAAATGCTTGGCTCATATTTTGCCAAGTTTCCACTAAATGTTTGGCTAATATTTTGCCAAATTTCCACTAAATCTTTGGCTAATATTTTGCCAAATCACCTAACTATTAACCAATGAAAAATTATCAACTCTTCTCTCAATTATAAGGTGACACATGACCTTGATTTATTTATTTATTTTCATTAGTGATGATATTTTAACAGTGTTGATGATGGGTTTATTTGTTGGAGAGGGGATTTGGAGTTTTGTGATTGGTCCGTGTTATTTTGCAAGAGATTGGTGTTTGATGGAAGGTGCTCTGGTTATTGTGGTGGTGGTAGGTGATAGGAGATGAGAAGCTGTTACAGAGCAAGGGCAAAAGCAATATCAAGACGGTGCATTTTGTGTGTGCCAACTCAAGTAGGGTTAGCTAATTGTTATAGGATTCACTTTTATTATTTTTTACTTTCAACTTTGACCAATTTCAAATTTAGGATGCAATTGTGACACAAGCTTCAAACTGGAGTATTTAGGGAGGGGTTAAGTTCATTTTGGGATGCAATTGAAACAACCCATAAAATTTAGGGTTTCCAAAATGGTTTGCTGCATTCAATACAATTAGTTCCGTTAAATTAACAATTTTTGTTACTTTAGTTAATTTTATTTATTTATCAATATAATTGATTTATTTCAGTTATTGATTAGAATCTATTCAGTTTAATCAATTTTTAACAAAGAATACAGAGAAGCCAAAAATGGAAAATTGTGGAAGATATTCTCAGTAACAAGAAAAATAATTTGTACAGAAATATATAGAGTTACACTAACAATTTTGGTAATCGCTTCTGAAAAGATAAGCTGTTTAATATCTCTGACAAGCTTGCCAGCTAGGATCTAACAAATTAGCTAGCTAGGATTCTTAGGCTAACTAACTTGAGAATAATAAATAGTAATGTGATCTACACTATTTCATTTAGTTGGCTTTTGTACTTCTAAACTCCTTGCTTTATTATATGGTAATACCCCCCTCCCCTCCCCCCCCCCCCCCCCCTTGCCTCCACAAGCTGGAGAATGTATATCATGCATTCCCAACTTGAGCATCATAGATCAAAAGGAAGAAATGGGGATAGGCTTAGTATAGGTATTTGTTAACTGAGCATGAGAGGAAATTAGCAGTAAATGAATAAGACTTGACTTTACTTTCTTACAGATGGTATGGTAGTCCAATTCAATGTGTTTAATGCATTCGTAGAAATTGGGATTAGCTGCAATATGGAGAGAAGAGACAATTTAACCAATTATACAGACTAATATTGTTCTTTAAATGGGATACTAAACCTTAAGGAGGGTAGCTTTATTTATAGCCAAAGTCCACCCTCCCATTTACTCTAATTTTCTGATGTGGGATTGAGCTACAAAAGCAACAAATCTCCACCTTAGCGAAATTTTCACATTTACAATTTTTCTCAATTCTCTCGTAACTATGTAGTGTCTTCAAATGCGCTTTGAAGTGCAGCTTCAATTTTCAATGACATTGATCAAGTGCAAAATAGTGTTTGAACTTGACCGTTGTCACTATTTTCATCATCATATCAATAAGATTTTCTGTTGTCTTGATCTTCTAAAGTTGTAAGTCACCTTCCTCTAGAATTTCTCGCACAAAGTGATATCTAATACCAATATGCTTTGTCCTTGCGTGATAAACTTGGTTCTTTGCTAAATGAATAGCACTCTGACTATCACAATGCACCTTTATGTGCTTTTGTCCAACTCACAATTCATCAAGCAACCTTTGAAGCCAAATCACCTCTTTAACAGCCTCTGTGATTGCCACATATTCTGCCTCTGTAGTAGACAAAGCCACTGTTGACTGTAAGGTAGACTTCCAACTCACCGGTGCTTTAGCAAGTGTAAACACATAACTGGTAGTTGATCGACATTTATCCAAATCACCTGCATAGTCGGAATCATAATAACCAACTATACATTTATCGACTTTTTTATCCTGTTGAAAGATCAACCCAGTATCTATGGTGTTTAGGATGTACTATAGAATCTATTTCATAGCTTACCAATGCTCCTTACCAGGATCATGCATATAACTGCTCACAACTCCAACTGCCTATGAAATGTTGGGCCTTCTACACATTATAGCATACATCAAGCTACTAACTACATTTGAATATGGAACCTTTGACATATATTCTCGTTCTACATCATTTTTCGGAGATAAAGCTGCACTAAGCTTGAAATGTGGAGCAAGAGATGTACTAACATATTTTGACTTTTCATCCATGCCAAAACGCTTTAGTACCTTTCTCATATACTGCTTCTGGGTCAAATACAGTCTCCCCAATTTCCTATCTTTGCTTATCTCCATATCGAGAATCTTATTAGCTTCACCCAAATCCTTCATTTCAAACTCTCGATTCAACTGGGACTTCAGCTTCTCAATTTCTCCTTTATTCTTTGATGTTATTAGCATATCATCAACATAAAGAAGAAGATAAATGAAAGATCCATCCTGTAGCTTGCGCAAATACACACAATGATCATATTTGCTTCTCGTGTACTTCTGTCTTTCCATAAACTTGTCAAATTGTTTGTACCATTGTCTCCAAAATTGCTTCATTCTGTATAATGATGTTTCAAGTTTTCATACCATATCTTCTTTACTAGCAACTTTGAATCATTTTGGCTGAGTCATATAGATTTCCTCTTCCAGGTCACTATGTAAAAACGCAGTTTTTACACCCAATTAAACCAGTTCCAAATCAAATTGTGCCACCAAGGCCAATAAGATTTGAATGGAGGAGTGTTTCATAACTTGAGAAAATACTTCATTATAATCGATTCCCTCCATCTGGGCATAGTCCTTAGCTACCAACCTTGCCTTGTAGCAAATATTGGACTTGTCAGGAAATCCTTTCTTCTTTGTATATGCCCATTTGCACCCAATTGCCTTCTTCCCTTTTGGTAGACTAGCTAGCTTCCATGTCTGATTCTTTTGAAGGGAGTGCATTTCTTCATCCATATCTTTCCTCCACCTTTCTTTTTCTGAACTTCGGACAACTTCAGTAAAAGTCGTAAGAACTTCATCATTTACAATTAGAGATGCGTAAGCCACCATATCAACATAGCGAGTTGGCTTTTGAATCTCTCTTTTTGGCTTACTCAAAGCAATTGATTCATGTTGCTGTGAAGGTTCTTGGATTTGAACCTCTTCATCATTCGACTCTCCTTCTACTGTAGGAGTGTCTCCATCTATTTCATAATCTACTGCTAGGTCAATAATTTTTCTTCCAAACTCCACCTATTTTGGAGTGCTCTCCACTTGCTGCGAAGTACCATCTAACTGCTCCTTAGTCACCTTTTCAACACGGTAGATTCATCAAAGACGACATCTCTACTAAAGATTATCTTCTTTATCTCTGGACACCAAAGTCTATATCCTTTCACGCCTGAGGCAATTCCCATAATGATAACTTTCTTTGCTCTTGGATCTAACTTTGATTCCTTAAAATGATAAAATGTGAAGGAGCCAAACACACGTAAAAAATCATAATTTGTAGCAGGTTTTCCAAACCATACCTCTATAGGTGTTTTTCCAATGGCAGTTGATGGTAATCTATTAATGAGATGACTTGCGTATGTTAAAGCCTTAGCCCAAAACTGTTTGCCCAACCCAGCATTAGACAACATACACTGAACTTTCTCTAGCAATGTCGAGTTCATGCATTCTACCACCCCATTCTGTTGCGATGTGTGTCTAACTATAAAGTGTCATGCAATTGCTACATCTTCGCAGAGTTTCATAAATGGATCACTTTTATATTCTCCACCATTATCTGTTTGGAGACATTTGGTCCTTCTGCCTGTTTGGTTTTCCATCATCTTTTTCCATATGAGAAAAATACTTAACACTTCATCTTTTGTCTTTAGAGTATACACCCAAACTCTACGGGAAAAATCATCAACAAAGGTCACAAAGTAGTGTTTACCTCCCATTGAAGCAGTCTTGGAAGGTCCCTACACATCAAAGTGAACGTAATCCAGTATACCCTTGGTATTATGCATTGCAGTGCCAAACTTCACTCTCGTCTGCTTCTCTTTGATGCAATGTTCATAGAAGTCCAGTTTGCAGGTCTGTACATTCTTTAATAATGCTTGATTTGATAGAATTTTCGAGGATTTTTCTCCTGCATGTCCCAAGCGCATATGCCATAATCTGGTTGCTTTTTGCTCCTTCTCATTGCTAGAAACTGCAGCTGTCGTCATTCCAATAACTACATTACCCTGATAGTAATACAAATTATTTCTTCATAATCCTTTCATCAGCACCAATGCACCAGAGATGACTTTCATCACTCCATCTTTTGCAACCACTTTAGAGCCCTTTGATTCTAAGACTCCTATAGACATGAGATTTTTTTTCAAACTAGGCATGTACTGGACATCGGTCAGAATCCTAATTGATAGATCACGATTCCTCAAATGAATTAAACTAATCCCTTCTGTGATGCAAGGATTATCATTTGCTGTGTAGACCACTTCATCTTCAAGCTCTTTAAAGTTAAAGAACCATTCCCAATTGGGGCACATGTGATGGCTACATCCTGAATCAAGTAGCCATGCACTAGATAAGCTTGTTGAGCATGCAGTGAAAGAGCTTATTGATTTCATCACAGCTAGTGAATAGCTTGAGTCAGCATCATCACACTCAGCTACATTTGAATCTATGATAGCTTTTCCTTTATTAGGCTTCAACTTCAGACAGTCCTTTCAATTACCTTTCTCCCGACAAAAGGCACACTCATCGTTATTGGTCTGGATTTTGAAAGGGATCTTCCTATCTTTCCTATCCTTTGATTTTGCGGATGACCTCTAATACCCAGTGCCTCTCCTATTTCACTTGCCTTTTCTTTTTTTCTCCTTTTTCATCAATTTGTGGCTGTACAAGGCAGCACAAACTTCATTGAGAGTCACTGCAACTTTTTCATGAATTAGAGTAGTTTCAAGATACTCATATTCATCAGGAAGTGATCCCAACAACATTAAAGCCAAATCTTTGTCTTTGTATGTCTAATCAGCCACCAACTGATTGAAATTTGTGATATGATCATTCATCGTGGTACTAGGAACATAAGTAAAGCGAAACAATCTCTTCTTTATGTAGAACTTGTTCTGACTGCTTTTCTTCATAAATTTTTCCTCAAGTGCCTTCCACAATTTATTTGCAAAATTCTCTTTCGAGAATGCATACTTTTGTTCTCTAGAAAGACACAAGTGAATTGTACCCCATGTCAACCGATTCATGGTCTTCCACTCATTCTCCTCCATCTCTTTTGGTTTCTCCTCTTCAATAGCAACATCTAGACCTTGCTAAAAGAGAGCATCTAGAAGTTTGCTTTGCCACATACTGAAATGGCTAGTCCCATAAAAAATTTCCACTGTAAATCTTGCATTAGTCATAGCATTCCTTGCTAGAACAAATGAGGAGGAAGTTGGCACCGTAGGTGTGGAAGTTTTCTTATCATTAACTATTTCTGCTACAAATTCTATTTAATAGCCTTCAAAAAACAAAATGCAATAACCAAGAATCTTTTCTGATGTGGCAGATCAGACCAAGCTGCAACCACAGAGCATACTCAAAAACCTTAGCTCTAATACATATTGTTGTGAAAGCATTACTATTTTAATAATTAATATTCGTGAATAGTAAATATATGTAATGAGCATGAACGATTGTAGTAAAAATTATACCAAATAATTCTCAAATGATTTGTGTGGTCATAGATAATCCCATTAAAATCCAACTATCTTGGCATGTAATTAATTTCACAATATGTTACATTACTATACACCCTAATAAAATATCTCCAAAATAAAATGCATAATGAAATGCTATAAAATAGACAAATAAGGAGACTTATCAATTTAATGAGGTTCGACCAATTTTGCCTATGTCCTTGAACACTATTCAATTTAATATTTCTCTAATTTAAAAATATTACAAATGAAGAGAAGGAACAATTAAGCCAATTATACAGGCTATTATTTTTCTTCAAATGGGATACTAAACCTTAAGGAGGGTGGCTTTATTTATAGCCAAACTCCACCCCCCCATTTGCTTTAATTTCCCAATGTGGGATTGAGCTACAAAAGCAACAGATTCAGTTCTTCTCAATTGAAATTAGGACACATAAAGGGAAAAAATTATTGAGATTGGTGAAATTAACAAAGCCTATGAAAAGAACGAATCGATTGATAAATCTTAAGCACTTGCAAGGCTGTGAAGAAGATGAGATTAAAGAGAGGGGATTTGCAATTGGGGCTAATAAGAATGAGTATCTGAAGCACTTGATTAGGCAAAGAAGATGTAAAAATTTATGCAAAGCAAAATAGTTTGATTATAAAAGGATAAAGACCTAAAGGAAATGAAGAAGAAGAATAAAAAGAAAGTGGAAGGAGATATGCTAGCAGATTGGACTTTCCTAATTTGGAACCCTAACTTTCCATCGTTGAACGAAGATATAAGTGCATGTCATTGAAGGATAGTTCAGTAATCTCCATTTTCAGTCTACTGATAGTAACTAATCACCAATTGACAAATCAACATTCATATCCAAGTCAGCAAAATATCTAGCTTGGCACAACAGCTCCCATCCTAACTGTATTTTTGACTTGCCACATAGGATAGAGACATTTGATTGAAAGTGTTTTTGGGTCTAAACACTTAATTGCAAATGTTTTCTATTGAGACACCAAAATAAAAAAAAATTAGAGAGTTGGGACACCAAATTTATAATTAAGCCTATATATATATGCTTTTGACTAAATGTGAGAAAGAAACAAATGTTTCAGATTTGCAAATTAGGGTAGAAGCAAGAGGGCCAATAGTTAGTTTTGGATGCAAAACAGTTCAAGATTGTATTGCAAATAATCCATAATGTCTTGTAAAAGTTTGCAAACCACCCTACTGGTGTTTCTACATAAATGGACAGTATGTATGTCAATCAGATTCATTATGTGCTATAACCCTGATTAAAAGCTAAGGAAAAGAAGTGTAAACACATTTAAATAAAACAAAAATAGAGAAGTTGGAGATACTAATATCCAACTCTTTAATAATGATACTTATAAACCTCTACTCATAAGTTATAATAAAGATTATATGTTTGTGCAGTTGTTATAGAAATCACTATAATGAAAGAGAAAAATTTGCAGTTATCTTATTATTTCTCCTAGTATTTAATATGAAGCCAAGTAAGAATTTAAATATGTGCAAAAGAATGTTATTTAAACAATTTATTTAAATGTTCATCTATTATCATTAACATAAAAGATGCTTTTTGTGAAATTAAAAGTTGTTCAATTTTCTCTATAGATCATTATTTGAAAATGCAAATTTTATCTAAACAATATATTTTTCACAATATTAACATGTTATTGAAATAACACCACTCACTTTTAATTTATACTTAAATTTTGATTATTCACGCCTTATGTGGCTTCCGTAAAATTTGAACATACTTCAGCATTTTATTAAATCAATAAAAATTACTTAGTAATTTATTATACTTACATAACCTAAGATATCTGTCTATCTATAATTTATAATATCTATAATCTATACTATATATAAATGTGGTAATAGGAGAATAATGAGATTTTCGATAAACCCTAAATGAAATTTGAATATCCTAAAATAACTTTAGTCATAATTAGTTAGAAAATTATATTTTACTAGTTAATTAAATATAATTTATCAAAATTATTTTTTAAATATATATATAGATAATTAAGCATTTTAAAATTTTAAATTTTAAATTTTTAAATTTATTTTCTAATATATATATATGTGTGTGTGTGATAACGAGAAATTTGAAAATTTTATTTTTTATTTTTCAAATTTATTTTTTTAAATATTTGATTCTATTTTATTATAATTTAAAATATTTTGTTTACGAGTGTGATGAAAAGAGAAAAAAAAGTATATTTTTTATAATATTTTTTTTCTTTATGTTTGTATAATTTAATTGGATAAATTTTTAAAAAAATAAAATTTTAAGATTTTTAAATTTTAAATTTTAAATTTTAAAATTTATTTTTAAATAAAATGAATATATGTGCATATGGGATGATGAACAATTGAAAATTTTAATTTTAAAAATATATATAATATTCTATTATTATATATAAATTATATATATTGAAACCTATTTATATGGTGATATTATAAAATTTTACATATATAGTTATGTTAAATTTTAGATAAATGATGATATAAATTGAACGGAAGTGCATGTGTATATACACAATGCTGTTTTGTTAATTAATCATTTTATTTACATTAATCTCATATAGAATTTTATTCATTATAAAAATTTAAATAATATAAGACTAAAATTATAATTAAGATTTAATATTAAAAAAATGAATATAAATAACAAGTAAAAATGAGTAATAAAATGCCTCAAGAAAATTTATAGATCGATAAAAATATTATTAAGAACATATTAATTTCTTATTTAAATCTAAATTCTATTGAATAAAATAAAAAATTACATTACATATTAT
>CANUEX010036970.1:0-19525 GCA_948099535.1 Jatropha multifida
TCAGTTACGCACCTGAGATGTGCCTGATTCTATGTTCGTTTGTACAAAATTTCATCCTTGTAGAAGTAACTCTTTGATAACTCCTGAAGGGTCCTCTTGTTAGACTTAGAGGTACCTTCAGGATATTCTTGCTTTTCTAACTAGGTTTGAATATCCCAGTACTAAGGCTTACCATCGACAAGCTAGAAATTGCAGTAGTAGGCTGGCTGTTGATGAATCTGAATATTCAGGGGTTTGATGGCCATGTCGGGGCTGGCATCAACCATGGAGGCAAGTGTTGTTAGTGCATTAGCAAATTGATTCTTGGCCGAGGCAAGTAGTGGAATGATAATTCTTTCAATTGCTGAGCCAATTAATCTAGGAATTGGAGGTATGGGATCAAACATTGTTCCTTGATCTTCCATTTCTTAAGTGCTTAAGAGACTCTCAAGACGGAGTCTCCATAAACCATTAGGCGTCAACTCTGAATACTCAAAGCTACTTTTAATCCAATAATACATGCTTCATACTTTGCTTCGTTATTAATGACCTAGAAGGTCAACTTAATACTGAAGGGTAGTTGTTTTCCGTCTGGAGTCACTAAGACCACGCCGACACCATAACCCTGATGCTTAGAGGCCTCGTCAAAGTATGTTTTCCATTATTACATCTAAATTGGTAGGATGTCCACATCTGGAAATCTGATGTCTACTACATCGGTATCCGCGGGAGATGTAGTTAAGTAATCTGCTATCACATTGCCTTTTGATTGCTCTCTTCCCAACAAATTTCAGATCGAATGCTGCAAAGATGGTAGCTCATTTAGCAATCTTACTATCGAGAATTGGTGTTACACCCGCCGCCCAATCCCAGAGAACTCGACGTTGAGCGTCACATTCGGTGCCGGAGCACCATCTTATCCTACTAAATAATCTTAAGATACATATATGGAATGACTAAGTTTTTATAAGGTAAGTAATATGTTTTTAAAAATAAAAGCTTAAGAAAATTCCTACAGAGAATTCGCAAAAGTTTCCCTTAATGAAACTTGCCAAATAAATGAAAAACAAAGTACTTCCAAATATTCATCCTTCAAACCCCAATACTTCAAACAACACAATAGGGTACATAACACTTCTAATATTCACATAAAATCATCTTAGTGTTCTGCCATATTATAATGCCATCCATTCAAAGAATTAATTACTAATAATCATACACTTAAATTCGTAAGAATAATATTTCTTAATTAATCACATACTTCATTAATTTACAGACTTAATATATACAACCTCTGATAACATTTCTATACATGCCATAAATGCTTCCTAATACATGTCCTACCCAAAATAAACTTTTCTACTCTGATGCTATACCTCTGGTCTTCAAGTAGCACGTAACAGTCCATTTTTCAGTGTCGGTAACAGTGATTTATCTGTCTGTGAATAGTAACATCGGTCCGGGACTTGATATTATTTCGATCTGAAAAAATTACTACGCATGTCTAAAATTTTATTTAATATTTTTGGGAGCATGTTTGCATAATTTAAATGGATAGAAAATATTTTATTAATATTTTTGGAGAATTAAGGTATTTAATGAATAGTATTTTCTAGTGTAATATGTTAAAGAATAATTGATGAATTATTTTAATAAAATTAATTTAATTAATTGGTGGAGTTAAATAATAATTATAGGAGAAATATTTGATGAATATTTAGAGCCATTGGATGAGAATACCTTGACTTGATCATAGCCATCCATTTGATATAAACTAAGAAGCCAAGTTTGACTTTGCCACTTAAAAGTTACCACTCATCAAACACTATTCCATCATCTTCTTCCTCTCTTCTCCACGCCGCTTTCTCTCTCTATTCTCCTCCATTTTCTCTCATTTCTCTACCTCTAAACTATCTTAAATTTCATAAATTAAACCAAAGATTAGTGATTAAACCTTAAGAATTAAGTAGAAGAAGTACAAATTGGTAACTAGCAGCTAAGGAATTTGGAGTTGCAACCCAAGTAAGTAAGTTGTGAAATTTGAATTTATGAATTAATAAGTAGAATTCAAGGTTTAGACTTGCAATTAATGCATTAAATCATGCTCCATCTATTTCTTTTATTAACTTTTGATTTTAATGGGTATTTTTCCTATTTTGAAGAAGTTGGAGAACCCTTTTCAAAAGGGAAGGAAAAAAGTTAAGGATTGAGGCTTTCCAAGCTTCTCTAAGCTTGTTTAAGAGGTTAGTGCAATAATATTACACTTCCCCTTTCATTTTCTTCAAGTTTCAAATTTTTAGGTTTTGAATCAATTTTGAGTTCTTTATGATTTTGTTGGGGAAATTGCTTAATTGATTGTTTCTACATGATTTTCTATGTTTCCTAAGCATGATGAGATGCTTGAATGGGGAGAGAAACCTCTCCATCCCCTTCATCTATGTATGGTCGAACCTCCTTAGGAGGAAGGGCCTTGAGTTCTTCTTCAAGCTTTGATTTTCTTTTAATGTTAATGTGTTTTTGAATAATTTACAAGTATGGTAGAGTTTATAGTTGGAAGGAAAACAACCCCTTTCCTACCATACCAAGAGTGGCCGAATCACTGAAGGTGAAGGGCTAAAGAGTGTTTTTGAGTTTTTATGTTTGAATTGAACTTTAATGAGTTATTTGATAAATAAATTAATGATGGTTTAAACCTCTTTCTTGTATTTCAATGTTTAAGAGTTTTGCCAAAACTTAAAGAAGGTTTGAAAGTGAAAAAGATGAGTTTTAAGACTAAATGTTTTTACTGACGGTTTTAATGTTTTGATTAAGTATTTTTGGCTTGAATTATGGTGTTTTATGGAAGGGAAACTCTTTCCCTTTTGATGGCCTAAAGAGGTCGAACCACCCTTAGGTGGTAATGCATGTTTTCATTCCTTAAAAACTTGATTTAAGTACTTTTATACTATAATAAGTATATACGTTTTGAATGTGTCCACTTGAAACTTATTAAGTTTGAAAAACGGAGAAAATGGTAATATTTACAAGTTGTAAGTTTAAGAATTTTGTGAGGAAGTTGATAAGTTATGGAATATACTATTTTGAATTGATTTATAAGAAATATGATGATTTAAGATGAAATGAATTTGATTTGGGCTCAAGTATGCATGGTTGAAATATGGTAAGATGAGATTTACTCTGTAAGATGAGCATACTCGGCTTTAATGCCTCTTTGTTATGATATGAGCTATGATCATATGCTAGGGTTATCAGCCCTCTCTGGATAAGTGAACGTGCTTATTATATTCTGGTGGTGCTTTCACAGGCCACAACTCTATCTCTGATATCTCTGAAATCGAATCTGATTATATTTCTTTCAGTATACATATGAGCCATTAACTAAGAATAAATCATGGTTTGTTGCAAGAGAAAAATGGAAACATGTTGGTATTTATAGAAATTTCCTTATATTTGACAAACTATGATTTTATGCTTAAAAATGAATTTACTTATGATTTTCAGAATATATTTATTGATTTGTACACTTTTGGATATTTTGTATTGATTTAAGTATTTTTAAGTTATGTAATAAGTTTATTGCTTAGGCAATCTCTTTTATTTATTTATTAAGTTATTTAACACCACTGAGTCTTCCACTCAGCACCTTGATTTTCATCACGCGCAGGTTGTGAGCGGAGGATGCTACTTGAAAACCAAAGGCGTAGCATCAGAGAAGAACTGTGTTTAGGGTAGGATATATTTTGAGATGTAACAATGGCATGTATAGAAATATTGTAAAAGATTGAGGTTATATATAAAGTTGTAATTTAATAAGATTTGTGATTAATTAAGATGTAATACCTTTATGAGAATTTGGTGTGTATGGTTAATAGTAATTTATTTTTGAGTGAATGGCAATATAATAAGTTAGAATCTAAGTTGATTGATGTGAGTATTTAGAAGTTCTGTGTGACTGATTACGTTGATTTGGAGTTTTGGGGGTTTGGAGGAATAAATATTAGAAGTGTATTTGTTTTTTTAGTGTGGCAAGTTGATTTTTAGGGAAAACTCTTATGAATTTTTTTGTAGGAATTTTCTTAAACTTTATTTTATAAAAATATTACTTGTCTCCTTATGAAAACTTAGCCACTGCTAATAAATGATATGAAATTATTTAGTAAGATAAGACGGTGCTCCGGCACTGAATGTGGCGTTCGTCGTTTGGTCCTTTGGGATTAGGTAGCGGTTGTTACATTTAGTGGTATCAGAGCATAGGTTTAGACGATTCTAGGATTTGCAATTTGGTGTGAGAGTTTACTTGATTGGAGTAATTACATAAATGATTTAAGTTAAATACATGCCATATTAGTCTGTTTTGGGAACTTCTCTCTGATGCAAACTTGTTGGTCTTTGTAGGTATCGAGTTATGTCATAGCATCTGTTTGATGAGGAGGTAGATAGTTATGCCCCTCTAGATGGTGGTATGCTTGAGGGTGGTGTACCAGTTGGTGGTGCCACTGGTGGTGTTTTGGGTTCTGATGTAGAGCGTGCCTCGGCTGCGGGGTAGGCTGGTGTGGGTCCCGTGGGACCTAATCCGGGTGACTTTGTTCAGTAGTTGGTAGCTGCTTTGAGGCAGGTTACGGGAGCTATTTCCTACGCTCCATTCGCACCAACCCCTGTTCTAGTTCTCCTCCCCTATTGAAAGACTGAGGAATTATGGTGCAGTGGATTTTATGGGTCGGAAGGATGATGGGCCTTTCGCAACAGAGTTTTGGCTTCGAGCTACAGAGAGGGTTTTGGAGCTAATGTAGTGTATTCCCCAGGACAGACTGATCTATACTACTTCCTTGCTGAAGGAAGAGGCTTACTTATGGTGGGAGTTGGTAGTTAAGGCAGTTAGAGTTGAGGATGTGACATGGGATTTCTTTTTATTTGAGTTTTGGGAGAAATATGTGGGGGAGCTCTATGTAGATCAGCAGATAGCAGAGTTCCTCGAGCTTAGGCAGGGTCGGATGACCGTTTTCAAGTATGAGTTGGAGTCCCTACGGCTGAGTAGGTATGCTTTTAAGTTGATCACTTCCGAGGCGGATAGGTGTAACCAGTTCAGGAAGGGATTGTTGGATGAGTATAGGATGCACCTAATGTCTCAGCCTCACACCACATTAGCTTCTTTGGTGAAGGCTGCTTTAGCTTGAGTCGATTCGGATGGAGAGACAGGCTAGAGGTCAGAGGACCCAGCAGGGTAGTCAGTATAATAGGTTTCAGGGTGCTACATCTGGACAGACTTCTGTAGTCGAGTCTAGTAGCAAGAGGTTTAGAGGTGCACCACAGTTGGGATTCAGACCAGGCCAGAGATTTGGCCAGGGTACATTCGCTTGATCAGGTCCTCAGGCTACGTCTATTGCTAGTGGCGGGGGTGCCGCATGGCTAGATATTCTAGTTTATACCAAGTGTGGTAGGAGACATTTTGGGATGGGCAGGAGAGCCACAAGCGCATAATTTAGATGTGGATCCATTGAGCACATGATTACGGATTGCCTGTTGGTAGTGACTGGCTCAGTTCACCAGGTTGGGAGACCAGCTTCCTATGTTCAGAGAGGTAGAGGTAAGGGCCGTGGTGATGCATGAAGTACTGTGAGTCAGAGGCTAGTTTCAGAGTCAGTGGATAGACCGGAGGTTAGAGCACTGGCGAGGGCCTATGCTATCAGGACCAAGGAGGAGCAGGATACTCCGGACATCATCGTAGGTACTTTCTGCATCTTTGACACTTTTGTACGTGCTTTGATTGATCCGGGCTCGACGTATTCATATATATGCATATATGTGGGTAGATTGGGTAGTATGCATGCTGACACATTAGAGCACAGCATTGAGGTCACTAGTCTTTTGGGCTAGAGTGTCCTAGTTGACCGTGTGTTTAGAGATCACCCTATAGTCGTCCATGGGTATGTGTTCTCGGGAGATTTGATAGAGTTGCCTTTCTGGGAGTACGATGTGATTTTAGGCTTGGATTGGCTGTCACAGCATGGGGTTATTGTTGATTGTAGACATAAGAAGATTACACTTCAGACTCTATCTTGAGAGGAGATTGTAGTTGTGGGAGAGAGGATGGATTACCTCTCTAATGTTATTTCAGCCAGTTCTTCTAGGAGGATGATATAGCATGGCTGTGAGGCATTCTTAGCCTGTGTACTTGAGCTTGAGTAAAGATCTCCTAGTGTCCATGAGATTCTGACAGTATGTGATTTCCCAGATGTGTTTCCCAAGGAGTTTCCTGGTTTACCTCCGGTGAGAGAGGTTGAGTTTAGTATTGAGGTTATGCTGGGTACTGCACCGATATCTATTGCTTCGTATCGGATGGCTCCTACTGAGTTGAGAGAGTTGAAGATCCAAATTCAGGAGTTACTTGACAAGGGTTTTATTCGACCTAGTGTCAGTGACAGTAAAGAATCATTATGCTTTGTCTTGGATAGATGATTTATTTGATCAGTTGAGAGGGGCTATAGTGTTCTCGAAGACTGACTTATGATCAGAGTATCATCAGTTGGGTGTTAGAGAATCAGATGTGCCTAAGACTTCTTTCAAGACTTGATATGGCCACGATGAGTTTTTGGTGATGCCATTTGGGTTGATTAACATTCCAGTAGTGTTTATGGATTTAATGAACTGGATCTTCCATCCTTACTTGGATCAATTCGTGGTGGTCTACATTGATGACATTTTGGTGTACTCTCCGACTAGAGAGGATCATGATCATCACCTATGGACAGTTCTGCAGACTTTGAGAGATTGATAGCTGTATGCTAAGCTCAGTAAGTGTGAGTTTTAGTTGACTGAGATCACCTTCTTAGGACATATTGTCTCTGCAGAGGGTATTCGGGTAGATCCGAAGAAGATTGAGGCAGTGCTTAATTGGAAGCCACGTAAGAATGTCATAGACATCCGCAGTTTCTTAGGTTTGGCTGGATATTATTGGAGGTTTGTCAAGGGGTTTTCCCTTATTGCAGCCCCTTTGACTAAGCTTCTTCATAAGGATGTTCGATTTGAGTGGACTGATAGATGCCAGAGTAGTTTTGAGAGGCTTAAGGTGATGCTTACTGAGGCTCCAGTTTTGACACAGCCAGCTCCAGACAGACCATATGATGTTTGTAGTGATACTTCACATAATGGTCTGGGTTGTGTACTTATGTCGGAGGCCAAGGTAGTTGCTTATGCTTCTCGACAGCTTAAGCCACATGAGAAGAACTGCCCTACCCATGACTTGGAGTTAGTAGCTATTGTCTTCGCTTTGATGATTTGGAGGCATTACCTGTATGGTGAGAGATGTCATTTGTATACGGATCGTAAGAGCCTTAAGTATCTGCTTACACAGAGAGAGCTTAACCTGAGGCAGCGTAAATGGTTAGAGCTACTTAAGGACTATGATTTCACCATAGATTACCATCTGGGTAAAGCTAATGTAGTTGCGGATGCACTCAGCAGGAAGTCTTTAGTTGCCCTTCGTGTTATGAATGTTCAGTTATCAGTGGCTAGAGATGGTGCTCTTGTAGCAGAGCTTAGGGTAAGACCTAGCCTACTTTAGCAGATTAGAGATGCACAACAGGGTGATGAGACTATTGCCTTGTGGAAAGGCTTAGTTAGAGAGGGTAAGAAGAAGACAATTGAGATTAGGGATGACTGCTTATACTTAGGGGATCGAATCTGTGTGCCTAAGATCTCAGATTTGAGGAGGAGTATCTTAGAGGAAGCCCATAGTAGTCCGTATTTTATGCATCTAGGCAGTAATAAGATGTATCGGGATCTGAGGGTACAGTATTGGTGGCCGGCTATAAAGAGGGACATTGTGGATTTTGTATCGAGATGCTTGACGTGTCAGCAGGTTAAGGCAGAGCATCAGGTCCCATTGGGCTTGCTACACCCTATCTCTATTCCGGAGTGAAAATGGGATAGGATCACTATGGATTTTGTGATTGGTTTGCCTGCTACACCCTCGAAGAAAGATGCTATATGGGTCATAGTTGACAGATTGACTAAATCAACGCATTTTCTTCCAGTTAGGACCAACTACACTATGAAGCAGTACGTAGAGCTCAACATCGATGAGATTGTGAGACTTCATGGAGTTCCTTCTTCCATTATCCCTGATAGAGACCTGAGATTTACTTCGAGATTCTTGAAGAAGCTACATGAGGCTCTGGGTACTAGACTATATTTTAGCACAGCCTTCCATCCGCAGACAGAAAGTCAGTCAGAGCGGGTGATTCAGATTCTTGAGGACATGTTGAGGGCTTGTGTGATAGAGTTTGAGGGCAGTTGGGAGAAGTATATTCGACTTGTTGAGTTTGTTTACCATAACAATTATCAGTCGAATATTCAGATGGATCCATTTGAGGCTTTGTATGGTAGGAGGTGTAGGACATCTCTATGTTGGACAGATCTCAGCGAGGGTAAGTTAGTGGGTCTTGATTTGATCTGAGATATGAAGGATGAGGTCAGAGTCACTAGGGAAAGGTTGAAAACAGCTTCAGATCGTCAGAAGTCGTATGCTGATCTTAAGAGGAAGGATATCGAGTATTCAGTGGGTGATAGGGTATTTCTGAAGGTATCTCCATGGAAGAAAGTTTTGAGGTTTGGTAAGAAGGGTAAGCTTAGTCCTAGGTTTAAAGGTCCATACGAGATCTTAGAGCCTGTGGGTCCATTAACCTATAGATTAGCTTTACCACCAGACTTAGATCGGATTCATAATGTTTTTCATGTATCCATGCTACGGAGATACAGATTAGACCCTACGCATGTTATTTCAGCTGAATCTGTCACCATTGAGCCGAATTTGACATATGAGGAAGAACCCATAAGGATCCTTGCTAGAGAGGTTAAGGAATTAAGGAATAAGAGAATACCTCTAGTGAAGGTCCTATGGAGGAATCATAAGATAGAGGAAGCTACATGGGGAAGAGAAGATCATATGTTGTGATATCTCGACCCGGGAAAGCGATCTTAAGAGGGTGGGTAGAGAGCATTCTTAGCGAGCTTCTAGGATGGCAGGCTAGCTAGGGTAGTGGAATGCGGGGCACAGGAATGAATCGGATCATATATCGAAAGGGGGTAACTAATCATCAGAAGTGCCTTTTGGTGGAATGACTGGAGAGTTGGAGGAACTCCAGGGTTAAGCGTGTGCTCGCTCGACAAAAATCCTAGGATGGGTGAGCTCCTGGGAAGTTCCCATTTCACTTGCAGGACAAAACCGTGCGGGTCTTGCCGATCTAGTATGGGATGAATTCGGCTTCATCTAAAGCGGACAATTCTTCTAGTGGTTGCAGTCAGGCGTTACATATGTGACAATAGCACCCTCAGTTGTTTACATTAGGTGAAATTCGCGGATGAATTTCTTTTAAGGGGGGAGAACTGTAACAGTCCATTTTTCAATGTCGGTAACAGTGATTTACCGGTCTATAAATAGTACCATCGGTATGGGGACTTGGTATTATTTCGGTCCGAAAAAATTACTATTCATGTCTAATATTTTATTTAATATTTCTGGAGCATGTTTGTATGATTTATGTGGGTAGAAAATATCTCATGAATATTTTTGGAGAATTTAAGTATTAAATGAATAGTATTTTCTAGTGTAGCATATTAAGAAAACATTGAGGAATTATTTTTATGGAGTTAATTTAATAAATTGGAGGAGTTAAATAATAATTGGAGGATAATTATTTGGTGAATATTTAGAGCCATTGGATGACAATACCTTGACTTGATCATAGCCATCCATTTGGTATAAACTAAGAAGTCAAGTTTGACTTTGCCACTTAAAAGTTACCACTCATCAAACACTATTCCAATATCTTCTTCCTCTCTTCTCCATGCCAGTTTCTCTCTCTATTCTCCTCCATTTTTCACTCATTTCTCTACCTCTAAACTACCTAAATTTCATGAATTAAACCAAAGATTGGTGATTAAACCTTAAGAATTAAGTAGAAGAAGTAGAAATTGGTGACTAGAAGCTAAGGAATTTGGAGTTGCTACCCAAGTAAGTAAGTTGTGAAATTTGAATTTGTGAATTAATAAGTAGAATTCAAGGTTTAGACTTATAATTGATGCATTAAATCATGCTCCATCTATTTCTCTTGTTAACTTTTGATTTTAATGGGTATTTTTCCGACTTTGAAGAAGTTGGGGAACCCTCTTCAAAAAGGAAGGAAAAAGCCAAGGATTGAGGCTTTCCAAGCTTCTCTAAGCTTGTTTAAGAGGTTAGTACAATAATATTACACTTCCCCTTTCATTTTCTTCAAGTTTCAAATTTTTAGGTTTTAAATGAATTTTGAGTTCTTTATGATTTTGTTGGGGAAATTACTTAATTGATTGTTTCTACATGATTTTCTATGTTTCCTAAGCATGATGAGATGCTTGAATAGGGAGAGAAACCTCTCCATCCCCTTCATCTATGTATTTTCCGCTTTGGATCAAGCCGAATCCATCCCATACTAGATTGGTAAGACCTGCACGGTTTTGTCCTGCAGGTAAAATGGAAATTTTCTAGGAGGTCACCCATCCTAGAATTTCTGTCAAACGAGCACGTTTATCCCTTGAGTTCTTCCAACTCTCCATCCATTCCACCAAAAGGTGCCTTTGATGATTAGTTACCCCATTTTCGATATATGATCCAATTCATTCTTGTATCCTGCATTCCACTATCCTAGCTAGCCTGCCATCTTAGAAGCTCGCCAGGAGCCCGAAGCTCTACCCGCTCTCTTAGGATCGCTTTGCCGGGTCGGGATGTCACAGGCCCACCAGCTTCCGCGTGGTTCTTCCTCAAACCATATATCTACTGGAGGGGGTCAGGCTCTGATACCAAACTATAACGCCCTAACTCTAATCACCAGAGGAATCGTTTGCTTTGGATCAAGCAGGATCCATCCTATACTAGATTGGCAAGACCCGCACGGTTTTGTCTCGCAGGTGAAATGAGAACTTCCCAAGAGGTCACCCAACCTAGGATTTCTGTCAAACGAGCACGTTTAACCCTGAAGTTCTTCCAACTCTTTAGCCATTCCACCAAAAGGCGCCTCTGATGATTAGTTACCCCCTTTTCGATATATGATCTGATTCATTCCTGTGTCCCGCATTCCACTACCCTAGCTAGCCTGCCATCCTAGATGCTCGCCAGGAGCCCCTTGCTCTACCCGCCCTCTTAGGATCGCTTTGCCGGGTCGGGATGTCATAGCCTCTTTCTTGTATTTCAATGTTTAAGAGTTTTGCTAAAACTTAAAGAAAGCTTGAAAGTTAAAAAGATGAGTTTTAAGACTACATGTTTTTAAGTGATGGTTTTAATGTTTTGATTAAGTATTTTTGGCTTGAATTATGGTGTTTTATGGAAGGGAAACTCTTTCTCTTTTGATGGCCTAAAGAGGCCGAACCACCCTTAGGTGGTAAGGCATGTTTTCATTCCTTAAAAACTTGATTTAAGTACTTTTATACTATAATAAGTATATATGTTTTGAATGTGTCCACTTGAAACTTATTAAGTATGAAAAAGGGAGAAAATGGTAATATTTACAAGTTGTAAGTTAAAGAATTTTGTGAGGAAGTTGATAAGTTATGGAATATATTATTTTTAATTGATTTATAAGAAATATGATGATTTAAGATGAAATGGATTTGATGTGGGCTCAAGTATGCATGGTTAAAATATGGTAAGATGAGATTTACTCTGTAAGATGAGCATGCTCGAATTTAATGCCTCTCTGTTATGATATGAGCTATGATCATATGCTAGGGTTATCAGCCCTCTCTGGATAAGCGGACGCACTTATTATACTCTGTTGGTGCTTTCACACGTCACATCTCTGCTCTGGTGGCGCTTTCACAGGCCACATCTCTGTCTCTAGTGGTGCTTTCACAGGCCACAACTCTATCTCTGATATCTCTGAAATCTAATCTGATTATATTTCTCTAAGTATACGTATGAGCCCTTAACTAAGAATAAATCATGTTTTGTTGCATGAGAAAAATGGAAACATGTTGGTATTTCTAGAAATTTCCTTATATTTGACAAACTATGATTTTATGCTTAAGAGTGAATTTACTTATGATTTCCAGAATATATTTATTGATTTGTACACTTTTGGATATTTTGTATTGATTTAAGTATTTTTAAGTTATGTAGTAAGTTTATTGCTTAGACAATCTCTTTTATTTATTTATTAAGTTATTTAACACTACTGAGTCTTCCACTCAGCGCATTGATTTTCATCATGCGCAAGCTGTGAACAGTGGATCCTGTCTGAAGACCAGAGGCGTAGCATTAGAGAAGAAACGGTGTTTAGGATAGGATATATTTTGAGATGTAACAATGACATGTATAGAAATATTGTAAAAGATTAAGGTTATATATATTGTTGTAATTTAATAAGATTTGTGATTAATTAAGATGTAATACCTTTGTGTGAATTTGGTGTGTATGGCTAATAGTAATTTATTTTTGAGTGAATGGTAATATAATAAGTTAGAACCTAAGTTGATTGATGTGAGTATTTAGAAGTGCTGTGTGATTGATTCTGTTTTTTGGAGTTTTGGGGTTTTGGAGGAATAAATATTGGAAGTGTATTTGTTTTCTTTTTATGGCAAGTTTATTTTTAGGGGAAACTTTTGCAGAATTTCCTTCAACTTTATTTTATAAAAATATTACTTGCCTCCTTATAAAAACTTCATTACTTCTAATATATGATCTGGAATTATTTGGTAAGATAAGACAGTGCTCCGGCACCGAATGTGGCATTCGTTGTTTGGTCCTCTAAGATTGGGCGGCGGGTGTTACATAGCACCCACTACTCTTAACTTGCGCATGACAAAAATCAACAAACTAAGTATAACACTCAGAGGTGCTAAATAACTTAAACATACAATAAATGAGGTTGCCTAAGCGACAAACTTAAAATATAATTTAAAATTCGTATTTAATATATAAAAATACCAAAAATATGTAAATCAAATTAAAATATTCTAAGAATCATAAATAAGAACATACTTAAAAATAAATTCATAGTATGTCAAATATGAGGAAAATCCTATAAATACAAATATTTTCATTTTCCTTAATAACAAAATAGAATTTATTCTTAGTTGAGGGTTCATACATATACTGAAAAAAATATAATTAGATTCAATTTCAGAGTTATAGATTTGGCCTGTGAAAGCGCCACCGAATAATTGGCCTGTGAAAGCGCCACCCAATAATTGGCATGTGGAAGTGTCGTCGGATAATAAGCGCGTCCGCTTATTCAGAAGGCATCCAAAGCCTAGCATATGATTATAGCATATAATGTAACAGAGAGGCATCAAAGCCGAGCATGCTCATGTACTGGAATAAACCTCATTTTACCATATTTCAACCATGCATACTTGAGCCCAAATCATATTATTTCTTCATAAATCATCCCATTTCTTGTAACTTATTCCTTAATAAGACTTTTCATAACTTAAATGTTTTTACTTCAAATCCCCTTAACTTACAACTTGTAAAAATTCATTAAAACTCATTTATATTCCTAACAAAAATCATACTTTCATAATACATATATATACATAGTGTAAAATACTTAAAAACCAATATTAGAGAAAGAAAATCATGCCTTACCACCCTAGGGTGGTTCGGCCTCTTTAGGTCTACAAAGGGGAGGAAATTTTCCTTCCTCCAAATACTATATTTCAAGCTAATAATACTTATTTAAAGCATTAAAACCTTTACTTAAAAATATTTAACCTTAAAACTCATTCTTTACACATTCAAAACTTTCTTTAAGTCTTGAAAAATTCTTAAACATTAGAATGCAAGGTAGAGGTTTAAATCACCTTTAAATTACTTATCAACTAACTCATTAGAGTCAAAATCAAACATAAAAATCAAAGAAAACATAGGGCCCTTCACTGAGCTAGGTTCGGCCACTCTTAGTGTGGTAGGAAGGGGGTTGTTTCCCTTCCAACTAAACACTCTACCATGCTTAAAAATCCTTGAAAAACACATTAACATCAAAAGAAAATGAAAGCATGAAACAAAACTCAAATCCCTTCCTCTTAAGTCCGGCCAATCATGGATGAAGGGGAAGGAGGTGTTCCTCTTCCCATTCAAGCATTCCATCATGCTTTCAAAATCATGCCAAATCATATAAAAGCAACCAAATAGCAAATTTTCCAACATAATCACAAAATCTTCAAAATTCATTCAAAATCCTAAATTTTCCCAACTTTGAAATTTGAAAGAAAATGAAAATTATAAGTGCACTAACCTTCAAATTAAGCTTAAATAAGTGTAAAAGCTCTATTCCTTAGCTTTCTCCTTTCCCTTTGAGGATGGTTCACCCACTTCTTCAAAGTAGCAAAAATCAACATCAAAATCAAGAAAATAATCAAAGAAATTGATGGAGCATGGTTTAGTGCATATACTACATGTCTAAGCTATGAATTTCACTTATTAATTCATAAAATCAAAATTCACAACTTACTTGGTTTAGTTGCAAACTCCAAGTTTTTTCCTTAAGATCACTAAATACTACTTTCTTAACTTAATTCTTCAAGTTTAACTACTAAGCTTTGGTTTAATTGATCTATTTTGGAGTAGTTTGTGAGTAGAGAAATTCAAAGAAAATGGAGGAGAGGAAGAGAGAGTGAGTGGTGTTGGAATGAAGAGGAGGAAGAAGGTGAAATAGTTTGGATAAGCTTTGTTGACCAAGTCAACAAAACCAAATGTTGCCAATTGGCTTGGATCAACTCAAGGTATTCTAATCCAAAGGCTCTAAATATTCACCAAATAATTCTCCTCTAATTATTATTTAACTCCACCAATTTATTAAATTAACTCCATAAAAATAAATTCCTTAATTTTTCTTAATATACTCCACTAGAAAACACAATTTATTAAATACTTCAATTCTCCGAAAATATTTATGAAATATTTTCTACCCACCTAAATCATGCAAACATGCTAAAAAAATATTAAATAAAATATTCGAGACAAATAGTAATTTTTTCGGACCAAAATGATACCAAGTCCTGGACCTGTGGTACTATTCACAGACCGGTGAATCACTATTATCGACACTGAAAACAGACTGTTACAACCGGCCTCTCCATAAGGAATTTCAAGGGATTCTAGTCAATAATGACGTGAGTAGTGTAAGAGCCAAGATAATGTTGGAGCTTGATGCAAACCCATGCTAAGGCTAGGCAGAACTATTTGATCTTGATATACTTCAATTTTGTCTTTAGCATCCGCTTACTCAAATAGTAAACGACATTCTCTTTATGAGAATCTGATGCTTCTTATGCTCGCATAGCCCTGATGGCTTCATCTGTTACTAATAAGTAGAGGAGGATTAGCTTTCCAAGTCTAGGAGGCTGGAGAACTAGAGGATTGAGTAAGTATGCTTTGATCTATTCAAAGGCTTTTTAACATTGGTCATCCCAAGTTTTCAGGGTGTCTTTTTTCAGCTACTTAAAGATTAGCCTGCAGGTATCTATTAATTGTGAAACAAATTGACTAATATAGTGAAGGTGGCCTAAGAACCCCCTAATCTCCTTTTCTGTCATAGGAGGTTGCATCTCGATGATGGCTTTGGATTTTGAAGGATCAATCTCAATCCCCCTGTTGGATACCATATAGCGCAGGAAGATACTAGATGGAGCTCTAAAGAGGCATTTGGCAGGGTTGAGATTTAGATTGTACTATTGGAGTTTGGAGAAGAATTGCTCGAGGGCAATTAGGTGGCTTGACCCATCCCTCGTGTGGACAACCATGTCATTAACATATACCTCTACATTCTTATGCATTAGGTTGTGGAAGATCGTGGTGGTCAGATAAGTGGCACTAGCATTTTTCTGACCAAATGACGTCATTCTATTGCAGAAAGTATGCCACTCTGTCATGAATGAAGTCTTTGGCTTATCTGGTTGATTGACTGGTATCTAATTATACCCTGCATAGATATTTGTGACTGAAATCACACTTGACCCTGCTATTCTGTCAACAACCAGGTCGATATGTGGTAAAGGGAAATCATCCTTAGGGAAATCCTTATTTAAATCTCGGTAGTCGACACAAATTCTAATCTTGCCATCTTTCTTGGAAACTGGTACTATATTGGCCAACCACGTCGGGGAATCGATAGGCTCAATGAAGTTGTTTTCTAATAACTTGGTTGAGAGAGATCTCCAGTTTCTATCTTCGGAGTTTCTGCTACACTGGCTTGATGTGATCATAGGTGGGGATCTTATGAACGACAATGTCAGGATCTATATTGGTCATATCACTAGCTGTCCATGCGAACCAATTTGAATCCTGCTTGATGAGCTCTGTCAATTCCTGTCTATAATCACATTCATGCACAATAAATGTATGCTTTGGTGCATTTTCTATGCTAATGTTTATTTGTCTTTTGTTATTTTTATTTCTTTTTCATTTTTTGTTTTGCCAGCAATCTCATTCAAGATGGAGAAAGGGCAACAAGATAACTGGAACTTTTTATTAATAGTAAAAGTGCCATGATCGACATTTACATTGAGTTCTAAAAAGAGGTCTCCTATCTCGGACAAGGAGGATAAAGAAGACTTAGAAGACTCTAAACTAGATTGAACTAGACTTTGACTCTAGTTCTATTTTGACTCAATTTCAAGTTCAGGTAAAAGGAAGGTGGATTGCTCTATGCACTCCACCAGGTGCCAATTCTATAAAGATGCTTGGATGGCTATATGAGGTTTGTGGGGTCTTGTTCCACTTGATTAGTAATCATGCAGAGTTCAAAAAGGGATGTCTCCATGTTGTCCTCCCCGTCAGTCCGAAGCTTGAAAAGAGGCTCACAATCTTCTATTAAGAGCCTAACATCAAAGAGATGTTCAAAACCAAGGATTAGCATATTGGTTAAAGGGCAATACCATCATTCTTGAAAGAAATAGTAAGGTTCTGATTCCTCTTCTTTAATAAAGTAACCATTGAGGGTTTTGAAGTACGGGTGCATTAGAATGTCCCTTATTTCACCTCTCATTTTTGCCTTCTGCTTGGCATCTTTCGCCTCCTCTCGGTCTTCATCTGTTAGCTTGAATCCAAGACCAAAGGGAGGTTTAGCAATCAAATATTTAGTAAAGGAGGCCATACCCTGTTGGTTGCGGCCTAGTCCCATTCCTAGAAAGTAACACATAGTTCTCAACATGTTAGCTTCCATAGGGTTACTATGGGGATCAAAGTCCATTGGGAAGATCTCTTTACCCGGCTCTGCCTCGATAAACTAGACTAAATTGAAGAAGAACCTTGATAATGGACAGACTCTAGCTTAGGCTGAATCTCCAATAATGGGGCCAAAGAGGGAATTTTTGATTTTCCCGCTAAGTCACCTTTGATTGTCACCACTGCATTTCCATTGGGAAACTTCAATTTTTGATGCAAAGAAGAGGCTACTGCCTTAGCCTTATGAATCCACAGCCTTCCCAAAAGGAGATTGAAGCAAGTTGGGACATCTACCACTTGGAAGGGATCTTCATAACTACAAGCCCAATCGTGACCTCTAGCTTAGCCACACCCAACACTTCCTGTCTGGTGTTATCATATGCCCTCACTATCTAATTGGAAGGCATAAAGCCTTCAGTAGTCAATCCCAGACAATTGGCCACTTTCAGAGGACAAACATTCAGTGCTGACCCCTGACCTAGACTATGATGTAAAGAGCATGATTGTGATCTCCTCTAGCAGGGATCTTATAGCTTGAAAAATAGAGAGCCGTTGCAAAATGGTTCCTTGTGATGGAAGCCACCAAAGCTTCTAGAGTGATGTCGGCATTTGTCTAACACTCATTCATAGCTTTTACCAGAGCTTGGTGGTGCACAAAGGAAGACTGAATCAACCCCCATATAGAAATGTTAGCTTTGATTTTCTTTAGTTGTTCCAAAACCAAATTCTCAGGCTGAGATCCGAAACTTGAACTAGGAATGCCTTTAGCCAAGGCGGCTGAATTGGGCAAAGCTTTGGGAGGAGGAGATGGATATTGTCTCCCGCTCTAGGTGATGGCATTGATTTCCTCAAGTACATCATTCAGGTCTATGACACAGCGTGGGTTATCCATGATTGGGTGGATTAGGGAGGCCAAGTTAGAATTTGGCTCTTGGTGAATCATATGGATGTTGTTTTGGTGATGAGGGAGTGGGTTAGTGTTTATGTTCGGTTTAGGTCAAACAGGGAGTATTTGGCTACGTTCCACTAGCATATGAAAGTTTGAATTCATAAGTGTGAATTTGGTAATTTTTATGAAGTTGCAAGTTAGGAAATTTTGAAGTAATAACATTAAAGTTATGAAATATTTTGCTAAGGAATCTTGCATATGAATTAAAATAATTTGTGAAGAAATGGATTCTTTTTGGGCTCAAGTATGCATGGTTGAAATATGGTAAGATGAGGTTTATTCCGGTAAATGAGCGTGCTCAGCTTTGATGCCACTCTATTATATTATATGCTATGATCATATGCTAGGCTTTAGATGCCTTTCTAAATAAGTGGACGTGCTGCTTATTATTGGATGGCGCTTTCAGAGCCAAATCTACATCTCTGAAATCAAATTTGATTATATTTCTCTCAGTATATGTATGAGCCCTCAATTAAGAATAAATTTTATTTTGTTATTAAGGAAAATGAAAATATTTTTATTTATAGGATTTTTCTTATATTTGACATATAATGTTTTATATATGTTTCATGATGGTTTTACACTTGAGATGATTTCTATTACACTAACAGTTCTATGAATTTATTTCTAAGAATATTCTTATTTATGATTCTAGGAATATTTTTAATTTGATTTACATACTTTCGGTATTTTTATATACAAATTAAGAATTTTAAATTATATTTTAAGTTTGTTGCTTAGGTAACCTTTATTATTATATTATTAAGTTATTTAACATCACTGAGTGTTATACTCAGCGCGTTGATTTTTATGACGTGCAGGTAAAGAGCAGTGGGTGTTACACGAAGACCAGAGGTGTAGCATCAGAAAGAAACTTTATTTTGGGTAGAACATGTAATAGGATATATTTATGGCATGTATATATATATATTGTAAGAGGTTGTATATATTAAGTTTGTAAATGAATGAAGTATGTGATTAATTAAGAAATATTATTCTTACGAATTTAAGTGTATGGTTATTAGTAATTATTTTATTGAATGGATGGCTATATAATATTTTAGGACCTAAGATTGTTGATGTGGAAATTTTAGAAGTGTTGTGTAATTTATTTATTTGTTTGGAGTATTGGAGTTTGGAGGATTAATGAAATAACCCATTAATTTATTTTTAAAAGAATTTTTATTTAAAATTTAATTGTAAATTTTCACCAATGAGAATTGACCAAAAATAATATTTTATGCCGCGAACCGAATCGAAAACCGAATTTAAATAGTCTAACTCAGTTGAAAAACCCTTAAATAAAATGAAATAGGCTAAATCGTTGGGTTAGACCAAATCAGTTCAAATCGAACCGAAATTATTTAATTAAAATAAATAATAATAATAATAATAATAAT
>CANUEX010036992.1:0-10691 GCA_948099535.1 Jatropha multifida
ACCCTAGGGTGGTTCGGCCTCTTTATGAAAACAAAGGACGAATGGTTTCCTCCATCAAAAGTCTTAATTACTAACTTAAAATCACTACTCAAAACCATTAGATTCATTACTTGAAATAATTAACCATAAAACCCATTTTTACACATTCAAAACCTTCTTTAAGTCTTGATCAAATGCTTAAGCACTAGAATTCAAGGAAGAAGTCTAAACCATCATCAAATTGCTTATTAACAAACTCATTTAAGTTAAAATCAAGTATAGAAATCAAAGAAAACATAGTGTCCTTCACTCACAATAGGTTCGGCCATTCTTATAAATAGTAGGGGGGAAATGTTTTCTTTTCAAAATAACCACACTTACTTAAAAGAAAACCAACCAAAGACTCATTAATCATTAAGGAAAGCAAAAGCAAGAAACAAATCAAAAGGGCCTTCCTCTTAGGGAGGTTCAGCCAAACTTAAGTGAAGGGGAAGGAGGTGTTTTCCTTCCCTTTCAAGCATTCTATCATGCTTATAAATCATGGAAAATCATGTTAAAACAATCAAATAACCATTTTCCCAACACAATTCACAATTTCTCAGAATTCATTCAAAAACCTAAAAATTAAAAACTTAAAGAAAATGAAGGGAAAGTGAAATATTATTGCACTAACCTCTTAAACAAGCTTAAAGAAGCTTGGAAAGCCTCAATCCTTGGCTTTCTTCTTTCCTTTTTAAGAGGGTTCCCCAACTTCTTCAAAGTAGGAAAAATTCACATTAAAAATCAAGAAATGGTAAAGGAAAGAGATGGAACATGATTTAATGCATCAATTAAATGTCCTAACCATGAATTCTACTTATTAATTCACAAATCTCAAAAATCACAAGTTACTTTCTTTAATGGAAACTCCAAATTCCTTAGCTTAGGACTCCAAATTCTTACTCCTTTTACTTAATTCTTAAGGTTTAATCACTAAATTTTGGTTTAATTTGGTAGTTTAGAGGTAAAGAAATTGAAGAAAATGGAGAAGAAGAAGAAGAAGAAGAAGAAAATGGCGTGGAAGAGGTGGAGGAGATGAATGAATAGTGTTGCTTTTTGAGTAGAAAAGTCAAACTTGACTACTTAGTTTTATGCCAAATGAATGGCTATGATCAAGTCTCTAGTATTCTCATCCAAGGGCTCTAATTATTCATCAAATAATTCTCCTCTAATTATTATTTAACTCCACCAATTAATTAAATTAACTCCATAAAAATAATTTATCAATTATTCCTTAACATATTAAACTAGAAAACACTATTCATTAAATACCTTAATTCTCCAAAAATATTCATAAAATATTTTCTACCTACCTAAATCATACAAACATGCTCCAAAAATATTAAGTGAAATATTAGACATGCATAGTAATTTTTTCAAACCGAAATAATACCAAGTCCCGGACCAATGGTACTATTCACAGGCCAGTAAATCACTATTATCAACATTGAAAAATGGACTGTTACACTGAGGAACAGCTCCTGACACTTGTCTGAAAGCAGAAACTAACTGTTGTACCAAATCACCCTAGTTAGGCCCCGCAGGACCTGTAGTAGCCTGCCCTGCAACCGAGGCGTGCTCTGCGTCAGAACCCATCACTTCATTATCGGCACCACCAGGAGGAGCATAACTATCCACCTCCTTGTCAGACAGAAGCTGAGACATGACTCAAGACCTACAAAGACAACAAGGTTCCCATTAGAGAGAAGTTTCCAAACAAACTTATATGGCATGTATTTAACTTAAATCATTTATACTCTTACTCTCAACAAATAAATTCACATACTTAGATTCAATCCTAGAATCATCTAAACTTATGCTCTGATACCACTAAATATAACTCCCTTCGCCCGATCTTAGAGGATTTGATAGCAAGCACCACAATCAATGCCGGAGCACCATCTCAGCTAATATAGATCATGGAATATATTAGAAATGGCTAAGTATCATATGTTAGGTAGGTATATATTTTTTTAAAAAAATAAAAGCTTAAGGAAATTCCTATAGAAAAATTACAAGAGTTTCCCTTAAAAATAAAACTTGCCAAACAAATGAAAAACAAGGCACTTCTAATTATAATCCTCCAAACCCCATCAAACTCCAAATCAATACAAGTCACTAGCACTTCTATAATTTCACCTCAATCAAATAATAAGTCATCATAAATATCATCACATTTATGATTCTAATATACATTCTAACTTAGAGCATAATATTACATTCAACCCTAAAATATGTTCAAGCAATAATCATTTAACTTACTTAATAAACATAACTTAATTATTTTTACATCTCCTTAAATTATTGTTATCCATGCCATATAATCTAAAAAGATAATCTACTAAAATATAATCATTAACTCTAATGCTACGCCTCCGACCTTCAAGCAGCATCCACTATTCTTAACCTGCATGTGATAAAATCAACGCTCTGAGTATATCACTCAATGATGTTAAATAAAATATTTGAAAATATTTCATATAAAAATACATAGAAGTAAAATCATAAAATTCCAATTATATTAAAAATGCTTAAAAAATAAGTCATATGAAAACTTAACCATAAGTTAACAAATAATAAATATATATAAAATTCTTATTTAAAATACATTTCCTTACTTTCAATTAAAATATAGCTAAAGTATTTTTAGCATCTAAAACATATGTTTCATTTCTTTTATTATATTTTTGGGGCTCATATATACAAGGAGAAACAATAATAAATTTGATTTCGTATCATAACATATTTAACCTTAGATCACCAACAATAATATAAAGGCATTAAAGCCTATTTACACATAATAAGCGCGTCCGCTTAAACATAAGGCATCCAAAGCCTATCATATGATCATAGCTCATATCATATCTGTGACATCTCGACCCGGCAAAGTGATCCTAAGAGGTCAGGTAGAGCAGGGCTCCTAGCGAGCTTCTAGGATGGCAGGCTAGCCAAGGTAGTGGAATGCGGGACACAGGAATGAATCAGATCATATATCGAAAAGGGGGTAACTAATCATCAGAGACGCCTTTTGGTGGAATGGCTGGAGAGTTGGAAGAACTCTAGGGTTAAGCATGCTCGCTTGATAGAAATCCTAGGATGAGTGACCTCCTGGGAAGTTCCCATTTCACCTGCGGGATAAAATCGTGAGTGTCTTGCCGATCTAGTATGGGATGGAACTAGGAAGTTCCCATTTCACCTGCGGGACAAAATCATGAGTGTCTTACCGATCTAGTATGGGATGGAACCGGCTTGATCTAAAGCGGACAATTCCTCTGGTGGTTGGAGTCAGGGCGTTACAATTTGGTATCATAGCCTGACCCCCTCCAGTAGATATATGATTCGAGGATGAACCACTCGGAAACTGGTGGGTCTATGACATCCCGACCCGGCAAAGCGATCCTAAGAGGGCGGGTAGAGTAGGGCTCCTGGTGAGCTTCTAGGATGTCAGGCTAGCTAGAGTAGTGGAATGCGGGACACAAGAATGAATCAGATCATATATCGAAAAGGGGATAACTAATCATCAGAGGCGCCTTTTGGTGGAATGGCTGGAGAGTTGGAAGAACTCCAAGGTTAAGCATTCTCGCTTTACAGAAATTCTAGAATGAGTGACCTCTTAGGAAGTTTTCATTTCACCTGTGGGACAAATTTCTTTAGTCGTTGGAGTCAGGGCGTTACAATATCATAATGGCATCAAAGCCTAGCATGCTCATCTTATATAAATGAATCATATCATACCAAATTTCAACCAAAGTACATAAGAGCCCAAATCATATTATTTCTTTATAAATCATCCTATTTCTTATAACTCATTTCTTAACAAGACTTTTCATAACGTAAATGTTTTTACTTGAAATTTTATTAACTTACAACTTATAAAAATCCATCAAAACTCACTTATATTCCTAACAAAAATCATACTTTCATAATACACATATATACATAGCATAAAATACTTAAAAATCAACATCTAAAGAAAGAAAATCATGCCTTACCACCCTAGGGTGGTTCAGCCTCTTTAAGTTAACAAAGGAGAGGAAATTTCCCTCCTCCAAATACCATATTTCAAGCTAAAAATATTTATTTAAAGCATTAAAACCATTACTTAAATACATTTAGCCTTATAACTCATTTTTACTCATTTAAAGCTCTCTCTAAGTCTTGAAAAATTCTTAAACATTAAAATACAAGGTAGAGGTTTATACCACCATTAAATTACTTATCAACTAACTCATTAGAGTCAAAATCAAACATAGAAATCAAAGAAAACATAGGGCCCTTCACCAAGTTAAGTTTGCCACTCTTAGTGTGGTAGGAAGGGATTGTATTCCATTCCAATTAAGCACTCTACCATGCTTATAAATCATTCAAAAACTCATTTAAATAATCACATATCAAAAGCACAACATAAAATGCAAAATCCTCAAAATTCACTAAAAACCTAAAAATTTCAAACTTTGTAAATAGAAAGAAAATGTAAAGTATAAGTGCACTAACCTTACTAACAAACTTTAGTAAGCTTAGAAAACCTCACTTCTAAGCTTTCTCTTTCCCCTTTGAAGATGGTTCACCCACCTCTTCAAAGTAGCAAAAACATAAGTTAAAATCAAGAAAAATAACAAAGAAAGAGATGGAGTATGATTTGAACATAAACTAGTATATTCTAACACTTAAACATCATGAAATTCTTATCTAAATCTTTAAAACATAAATTCACAACTTACTTGGTTTGAAAGAGTTCTCCAAAATTTTGAAGTTCTAGTCACCAAATATCCCCCTTTATGCTTAATTCTTTAAGTTTGATTACTAAACTTTGGTTGAATTTGGTGGTTTAGTGTAGTTTAATGAGTAAGGAAGTTGGAAGGAAATGATGGAGAAGAAGATGGAAAGTTAACGTAAAAATGGAGGAAGAGGAAAATTAATGAGGTGGTAGTTGACTTGAGTAATTGTCATAACCCGAAATCATGGGTCGGACCGGCACTAGGACTTAGGTAATTTTAAAGCCCTCATAGCCTGTAGTAAGCCTAAGCCACAATATCCAAATAACATAGTGGTTCTCTAACAATAGTGAGCCCATACAATATTTACATGTACTGATTCAGTAGCCACATAATCTTGTCCCAATATTACATTTCTCAAATAATATACAGTTTAGGCCCAATAAAATGTGTAAAAATTACAACACAGCTACTGTTCATACATGCATCTAATTGAACACATTAATGCAATGCATAATTTCACAAATTAATATACCTAACAACAGTATCTGATCAAATACTCAATCCTACAACTGCAAAGCCCAAAACTCTTCAAAGTAGAGAAACTCTCAAAGTGCCAGTAAATTAATAAATAATTGCATAACTATAGAAATATACTTTGATAGCACTGCAAGGAAGACTATAGAGTTGTAACGGTCTTTGAACAGAGTTCTACTTCCTGGAAAGTTGGGTGAGAGGGGGAGGGTGAGTTTTGCAACTCAGTGAATAGTAATACATAATACATAACCCAAGCAGTCAAGCATAATGAACTTAGACTCTTCTAATTGAGCATTCATCAATCATGCAATGTCAATCATAGCACGCATAAGTAATAGCATCCATAATGCACATCAAGTGATTGTCAGTTAATGAAATCACCTTAACAGGACCGTGCTCTCCCTAAGCATGCTTTAATATCCATCATATCATATCATATAATCCCATGATCCTATGACTTATGCACCCAAGGAGCCTACCCCCGTTCGAACAAAATCATAATCAGATAAAAATATTTTTCATAAATTAATTTTCTTTATAAAAGTATTTTTTCCATTGACAAGTGTCATAATCCAGAGTGCACAAGTCGGAGCGTCATTCCCACTGCTTACAGCCCACTAACGACATTCTCATCATGTCTGTGCTCTCAATCCCAAGTGATTCATGTCAGCCCAACTCCCATACAACAATCAAATCATATTAAACACAAGCAACCATTCATAGAATTTATTAATGCACATCCATATATATATATATGCATTTAAGTAAATGAAAATAAATAAATGCAAAAATTAAAATAATTATGCATTCATGAATTTGGCATGCATTATATATTATTACTCATAATGATGGTAGAATTTTAAATCCTAGTTTGGGTTATGGCTTGAAGGGCAGTAAACAAGCTCGGACAATTTAAGAAATTTAAGAATATAAGAAAAGAATTCATCAGAAAATTGACTAAATAAAATAAAAAAATTAGAAATTCTCTAATAACTCATACCGTATTCTAACTGTTATAAATTATATAGACTCTGTCTATCAACTTGTTCCAATATCCATAATTCTCATCATTCTATTATAATCTTTTAACTAATCTAATTCACCACCGTAATAATAATTCATATAACACTATTCTAATTTCAAAGTAAATATTATCTCTCCACAAATAAATTTTTTTTTTTACTTAATTTATTTTCAGTCTCCAAATACTCATCAACTGTATAATTTATTTACTTTATTGATCCTTAATCCTTAATAATCATAAAAAACACATTTCAATATTTAACAACTGAATCCATAATTCTAATAACCTCAAAAATATAATTATATTTTCTAATTGTGAATTAACCCACTATAATCCCTTAATAATGTATCTTACTCTTTTTTATTGGTCAACTTCAATCTTTTAATTTAAACCCAAATACACCAACAAGTTTACCATTTAATTCACAACACCCATTTAATCAATCCTATCAAAATTTCATTGTACAATTCAAGTTTCTCAATTAAATTAATTTAATAACCTGTATTACTTTTATTAATTAAATCCTTTCTATCTAAACTAATAGCCACTGCCCTATATATATTCTAATTAACGAAATGATCCTATAATTAAATCATTTTGCCATTATTTGTTTCTAATCGAAATTTACTCTAATTCCACCAATTCTATTCTCTAACCACTTATTTGTAATTTCATTCAACCTTAATAATCAACTCATTCTCTGATTAATCCTAATTAAGTAAAGTTCATTGATTTAATTCTAATTAACTAAAATCTATTAATTTCGATTCCTTATTAATCCAAATCAACTTAATACAATTCATTTAACTAAAATTTACAACCTTCGGTCTTTAATTCACTACTTCATAATACACCCATATATATATATATATATATTTACGGCCTGTTTAGAATAAATAAATAATAATTTTAGAATTTATTTGTAAATAAATTCTACTTGGAATTCATTTACAAATGAATTTGTTATGTTTGGTATGCTACAATTTAAAATAAGAAATTCAATTAAATTCCATAAAATTATGTTTGGAATAAATTCTTAAATGAAAATTCATTTGTATTTATTTTTTAAAATACCCTTAACATAATAATCTAATAAAAACAAATAATAAACACCAATTTATATTTACTATATATAATATCATAACTTTTTATTTTTTACTAAGATATAAATAATAAATTTCATATAAATAATACATTCACATTCCACCCTAGCTAATTAATTAATTAATTATATAAATATAAATATAAATATAAATATAAATATAATATATAAAATAATTATAACATTCATCACAATAGTTATATTTAAGTTGTATAAAATGTTTCCGTTCAGGAAAAAAAACGGTATAAAATGTCTTCTTCATTTAACTAATTAATTTAGAAATTATAAAAATAAATGAAAAAATTATTATTGTTGTTAATTATATTTGCAAACATTAGTGCATATGATAAAAATTGTAGTTTCGCACTAATAACAATAAAGTCCAAAAAGAAAAAAAAAACAAGAGAAAAGAAAGAAAATACTTTAATCAATGGAGGAGTAGTTTTGTTAAATAAAGTTTAATAGTTTATTATTATAATCAAATTTGATAAAATAAATAAGTTACATATGTAAAAAAAATAAAAAATTAAATTTATAGAAGAAGATAGTAGTTTTGTAATAAAAATTGAAGTGTTTAGTTTTATGAAATTCATTTATAAATTCCATCAATTTTTATAGAATTTAATGTAGTTATATTTAATTCCGTAAAATTGAATTCCTAGAATTGAAATTTTTTTTTTTTCATTCTAAACACAAAAACATGAATTGTTTAGAAAACATGAATTTCTAAATAAATTCCACAAAATTTTATGAAATTCATTTATTTCAAACGGACTCTTAATATTTATTTCTAAATGAATTTTTGTTCAAATCCACCAATTACTCAATATAAATATTCTATTATATATAAACCTTATTAATAATTCCATTAATAATTTTGTAAAGCTTAATAATAAAATCATCAATGGCATAATTTAATCTAATTGATTAGACTCTTCAATTTTAATTATAAGATTACTGTAATTAATCAATACTAATCACAATTAATCCATAATTATTCAAAATCCTCCATCAATTTAATTACTTAATACCCATAACTAATTTACTTTAACACTAACCATACTTAATCCTTAGTTAATCAAAATCCTTCAATTTTAATTATTAAATCCTGAAATTAATTACTTAATTCTTAGTCCAATCTATAATTAATCTACTGCCAACCAAAAAAAACCCTCTAATTTATTTAATCAAATCCTATAATTAAACTAAATCCTATATTTAAATGAATTGCCACAATAATATTACTCCCCACTAAGTTTACAATTAACCAACCACACAATATAATAAAATCAACTGCAAAATACCGAAAGATTAACTAATAATTTTTGGGAATTAATTTTCAGTACGCACACACGAATCACAGCCCAAAAATACTGCCGGAGAGACTAGATCGGAGCCAAGGACTTCATCACAGCTGTTGACTCGTCGGATCGTACATTGGAAGCAGCGGAGGTCGAACGGTAGCACAGGTGGCTGAGATTGCGATCGAGCCTGGATCGCGAGGAACAACGGCTGGGCTCACTAGGATCAAGAGGATCAAGCAAAAAGGAGGAGATGGCGGTGGCAGCGAGTCACTGTTGCTCCGATCACAAGTCAAAGGGGCCGAAGGTGGTGCTGGACTCGACGAACTTGAGCAGATCGTGGTCGATCTGGTGCTTCGACACCGTGAGACTGCGCTTCTTCACCGAACTTGAGCAAATCGTGGTCGATCGTGCTGTTGGTGGCGTTATTAGCAGCCGACACAAGGCAAGGCGAGTTGGAGCTGAGGTGTGGTGCTGGCCAGCATGGTGCTGTGAGGCTGTTGTGGGCGTGGCAGCACAGTGAGAGGGAAAGTGGCGGTGAGTTCATGAGAGGGAGAAGGAAGAGAGAAAGAAAGAGAAGTCATTGTGAGAGGGAGATTAACGTGCAATAATGAAAGGGAGTGTAACTCTTGCCGCCCACTCTCCGAAAATTAAACGGCGAATGCCACATTTGGTGCAGCACCTCGCCTTATCTCACTTACTAACTTTAGATCCTATATTAGAAGTGGTTATATTTCGCCTTATCTCATTTGTTAACTTTAGATCTCATACTAGAAATGGTTAGATCTTCATGAGGAGGTAAATAATTAAAAATTTTTAAAAAAATAAAGATTAAGAAAATTTCTATGAAAATTTCGCAAGAGTTTTTCTTAAAAATTAATTTGCCACACAAAGAAAATATATACACTCCCAATATAACTTCTCCAATTCAACACAAATCATTAGCAAGTACTTCTAAATATTCGTCCGTCACATTTAGATACTATCATCAAAATTATATAACCCATTCATTTCAAAAGTAGTTATTGATATTTATACACCAAAATATAATAAAAAATCATTACGTAATTAATCACAACTCTTAATTAATAATAAATTTAATATGTACAACCTTTACCATTTATAATATTTATTTACATATCAAAATCACCATACAAGAAATATTCTATTCAAAATAGTATATCTACTCTGATGTTCCCTTCTGGTCCTGAAAAGCGTCCTCTGCTCCTAACCTGCGCGTGATAAAAATCAACGAGTTGAGTGGAAGACTCAATGGTGCTAAATAATTAACAATTTAAAATAACACACATAGCCCAAAAGCAAGTCTTGAAAATGCTTTAAATTACTCAAATATATGTAAATTAAATTTCGAAGTCATATCAATTAAATTTGAACACCATGAAAATCATAAAACAAAAAGAAAAAAAATTATAATACATATGAGAGTCTTCATTCTTTATAATTTAATAAAATTTCATTCTTAATTAAGGCTCATACTAAATAGAAAGAATGTAAGCAGATTCGATCGTGGCCTGTGAAAGCGCCACCCCCATCACATAATCGTGACCTGTGGAAGCGCCACCCCCATCGTATAATCGTGGCTTGTGAAAGCACCACCCTCCCCATCATATAATCGTGGCCTGTGAAAATATCACCGTGGCCTGTGGAAGCGCCACCCTCATCTCATAATAAGCGCGTCCGCTTATTTATAAGGGCTAATAACCCTAGCTTATGATTATAGCTCCACCAAATAAAACGAGCTGATAACCTGAACATGTTCACGTATCACAATACATCTCATCATATTATATGTCAATCATATATAGTAGAGTCTAGAATAAATGTATTCCTTCACAAATAACCTCATTTCTCATTTCCCAATTCTTTTCCAAATCATTTTAAAATTAACACTTTTTATTTTCAAAATTCTTTTACTTACAACTTTTAAATTCTTAGCAAATCTTTCTTATGTTCCCAATCAAAATCATACCTCT
>CANUEX010037060.1:0-11640 GCA_948099535.1 Jatropha multifida
GGAACAGTTTGAACATATTATGACAAATAAATATTTGTATGAGAAAATATTTTTATTATATGAATATGGGCCCGAGCTGCGAATAGTATGTATTACTAATGCTGGGTCAGAATTATTAACTCTGATTGTCTTATGAAAAAAATGTCATAATATGGGCTTACTATTCCGAAAGTTAAATGATAATAGGGATGGATTTTGATAGTTTAGGCTTACTACGGGCCTCGGGTGCCTTAAGCTTACCTAGGTCCTAGTGCCGGTACGGCCCACGGTTTTGGGTCGTGACATTACATCGACCAAGTTCCTCTACTGCTCTTCCGAATCAGAACCTAGGACAGACCTGAGTATTATTCTGCGGTCACTGTGAGTAATAATAAATGGTGCACACCATCCTGCATACATGCACTTCATATGCATCTCATATATTCTTCATATTATTCAAATAATTGTGAATCATTTCTTATTGCTATACTAATATTCCTCATTTTTCGAATATAATATCTCAGTTTCATAATCTCAGTATTTAATATATAATATCTCAGTTCTCTAAATTTATAATTTCCGCTTATTGCTATACTAATATTCCTCATTTTTCGAATATAATATCTCAGTTTCATAATCTCAGTATTTAATATATAATATCTCAATTCTCTAAATTTATAATTTCCGCCCTTGATTACATTCATATACTGCATTTATTGTGTTGAATATATTTATGAATAATTGTGATGTGAAATAATGTGTTTTTGTATCTGGATGGAAATTAGGACGACGTATGTCACTATGGGTCAGTTGGCCAAGTATGGGGATCGGCTCCCTATTTTATATATATATATTATTATTATGGAATTGGCCTGGGGCCAATAGGTGGAATTGTGACATCATTGACTAATTTCCACATGTTGTGAGTATTTGAATGTGACTTGTTTGAAAATACTGTTGTATGTCACGTGCTTGTGAAGTATGTCATTTATTATATTGTGAAAGCATACTGTTTGAATGTGTGGGTTTGCATTATTTATTATTATTCACTGAGTTTAGTGAAACTCACCCCCCTTCTATAAATATTTTTCAGGAAATAAGGATACTGTTGGTCCATAAGACTCTGCTTCCTTTTTCGCAGAGAAGTGATCATGTTAGTATAAACTCTCTAATAATATTTAGAATACTCCGCATATTTTATTTAATTCCGCAGTTAGGATGCTTGAACGAATATTGGCTTGTAATAAAATTATCATGTGATTATAAATAAATTGTGGAGTATAAATGACCATCTGGAGACTGTATAGTTTGATCATATTATGACAAATAACTATTTGTATGAGATTATTTTTATTATATGAATATGGGTCCCAACTGCGAATAGTACTTAATACTAAGGCTGGGTCAGCATCGTTTACTCTGATTGTAATATGAAAAATGTCATAATATGGGCTTACTATTCCGATAGTCAAATGATAATAGGAATGAAATTTGATAGTTAGGCTTACTACGGGCCTCGGGAGCCTTAAGCTTACCTAGGTCCTAGTGCCGGTCCGGCCCACGGTTTTGGGTCGTGACATATATATATATATATATTATCTAAAATAAGAAAATATACCATGACCATATAAATTAATTACTTGTATTCTTATTGCTGAAATACAAATAAAAATTAATATATAGGTAGTTTAAAATTAACATGTTTGTTATTAATTATATACAAATTATTGTAATTTCATCAAAGTCAATTAAATTTTATAAAAAAAAGTATCATTAATTCATAAAACTTTATATAGGATTCTAGTGGAATTCTTGAAAATCTTACACTATGTTTGGATGAAATGAGGGAGGGATCATTAAAGTAAGGTATAGTAAAGTATGAATGTTTTTTTTTTGTGTTTGGAGAGAATGTATGGTAAATGAAGGTTTAATAATACTATTTTTTTTTTTGTTTGATGGTATGAGATGTTAATGTTAAATATAAATATTATCCAAATACCTTTATCATGGAGAATTTAATTTTTTATAAGACAAAATAATTTTTACATATTAAAATAATTCATTCTAAATTATATTTTAAAGATATTAATAAAAAGCAATATTGAAAATAAAAATATGATAATAAAATACATTTTTATAATAACATAAATTATTTTAATTTTAGTTAAAATATTTTATTTTAGTTCTTGTAAAACACAATAAAAAATTTAATACCTTTTATTTTCTTTCATTACTTACAACTAATCAAATTATCAATTATTTTAACTAATAATATGCCTGTTCATTCATGTACAAATAATTTTTTATATCATAATTATAGGAATAAAAACTTGACAACGTTCTATATCAATTATAAGCTTGTTACCATTGAAATCTAAAATAAGATCCATAACAAATCTAAAATAAGAGATATGAGTCATCCAAACCTAATCTATAATAAATCTAAACTAATATATATGAATCATTTCAAATTACTAATTCACTACTAATTGTTTGGTCCATTACCCGTAGCTAGCATATGCAACAACAAAGTTTTGCATTGTTCTAGTGGGCATCCAAGTAGAGCTCTCAACATCTCTGATTTTTGCACAAGATAGAGATAGGCAGTAGACATCATTTCCTTCTCAATTCCTATCTCAATTATTAAAGTCCATATCTCACTCTCTGAAATTGGAAGTCTTTTACTAGCATTTAGTTGCTCATTGATTGATTGCATAATAGCATTAGCCATTTCAATAGTCAATTGCCTAATAGCATTAGCTACATTATCAAGCCCCTCTTTGAAATATACAATCTTAGTATCAATATTAAAATTTTTCACCCTCTTAGAGCTTGCAGCTTGAGATTGTCTTTGGAATCTTACTGCTTCAGGAGAATCCTTATCAGGACTTTCATTGCATTAAAGTATTCCAAAGTAACTTCATTTTGAGAAATCATAACATCAATCTCATCAACAGTATTTTCCAAAATTGGGTCACTTGCCTTTATCCTTTTACCGTTAGTTCTTCTTTGTCTCATTTCAGATGCAATCTCAGCATGATTTTCAGTGGCCCTATCTTTTCCATAAAGTTGAACTAACTTCTCAAAATTTCGAATACATTTATGTCTTCATTCAATAGCTTCAGGTTTGACCTATATTTATAAGATATAAATACAATTACTCTATTTATTTCGAAAATTATAGGATAGAATATATAAAAAAAAACTAACCTTAATTAATTTTTTCTAGACTTCAAGTTCAGCTTTCCATATTTTAGTAACTGGATCCCAAGAAAAACCACTCATCCCATTCTTGAAAATATCATTGCATTGATTAAAATTTTTTTTAATTATTTTTATATGATTTTGAAATTTTTCCTTGGTTATTGGGTTACCTAGAAATTTCTTCTTCAACTCATCCAAAATATTATTGATTGCATGTGTACTAAAAGTTCCTCCAATTCTATTTCCAATTATATATTGATGTAAGTATGCATCAATTAAAGCATCATCCATTTGATGTGTCCAAAAACACAAAGTATTACCATCATCTGCATTCACATTTGTATTATAGAGACTTTTTCTTTTCAGCATTATTGATAACTACAAAAAAAATGATAATCAATAAAATACAGCAACAATGCACTTGTAAGAAATTTAACTAACTAAATAAATAAGACTACTCCACAACAGAATAAATTATCATACTTCATTTTATAAAAAATCCTGAATGTCAAATTTAATATTTATTTGAAAATTCAAAAAAATAACAAACTCTAATAATGAAAGAAAATACAATATTAAAAAAAATCATGCATTATAATCTACACACATACTAGCTACTGTAGAATCCCTTAGCAATTCCCCCATTCTAGCATCCTTATTATTATTGCTACTATTGTGATGCTCCTCTTGTGAAATGTTATGATTGGAAAGTTCACTATCAACTTCTGCAAGTATTATTTCATCTGGATCCACACCTATTAAGTAATTATGCAAAATGCAACATGCAAAAATAATTTCCTTTTGAGTTTCTACACCATAATGTGGCTCTGTCCCGCTCCCTACTATAGGGGATCGCTTCTTAAGTACTCCAATTGCTCGTTCAATTGCATTACGCAAAGATGCATATCGAAGGTTAAATAATTCACGTGCATTTCATGGTGCATTTCTTGAATACTCTTTTAAATGGTATTGTTCTCCCCTAAAAGGTGTAATAAGTCCACTTTTCAATATGAATCCCGCATCAACAAGATAGTATTTTTTTATAGATAAGTAACTTTGTTATTATTTGAGGAACCAAAATAATATATATAATGCTAAGTAAATTTAATTTTTTAAAGTTACCTTCTGGAATTTTGAGCAAACATTGTCTAGTTAATGCATCTTTAGTGATTCTTGAAGTAGATGTTGTCCCTTCCCATGCAAGTAATACATGTGTGAATTTCAAATCAAACGTGCATGTAGCCAATACATTTTGTGTTCGATAGTCTTTCCTTCCACGATACTTGGGAGAATCTTTATTAGAAACTTTTACACGAATATGTGTTCCATCAATAGCACTGACACAATCCTAACATTGAACTTTAGAATTAATACTCAAGTAATCTTCATTAATATTATATGTTTACTCAAGTAGAAATGTAGTCACCTTAAAATATGGGTAGAATCTATTGCTGCTTTCTATTTCAAAGGAATTTGTGATCCATCAAGTTGTTTCAGAAATTTCTCCTCCAACTCTATTATAGCTTGTAAGACATTGTGAAAGTGACAACTTGTTGACTCCCCAAAATGATGAAAAAAGAAAGAAACTATACGATTGGTAACATTGTGTCCTAACAAGTAAAGTGATTTTGCAACTTGCTCTTCAACCGTTACTCGCATTGTTGGTCTAAGACCACCCTCTCTAACTAAAATATCACATAGGTTCATGAACGCCAAAGGGCACATTCTTATTATACTTTGACAAAGGTCACTTAAAAGTAATTGTGTCAAAACTCTTTCTATAACTTGTTCTCCTTCAAGCCTCATTTCATGTGTCATATGGCTCCTAATATGTTTAAGCACATGCTTGCATCTCGCATACCAACAAATTGTAATACAAATAGCTTGTGCTATGGCTAAGTGATGCATGAATTTGAATTTCATGATAGCATTATCTCGAACTTTTTGCAATTTTATAATATCATAATCTCCAATACGATGATCACCCATCTAAAATAAAATTTAATTTATTTTAATGCATATTTATTGATATAACCAAAGTATAATTAATACTTAATAACATATATAGAAAATAAGAAATTAGCCATTATTCAAACATTCAATCTGAATAAAATTAAGAATGCAAAGCAAAGAGTAACTAATGTAGAAAATAAGAAATTCAACATATTACCACTATTCAAACATTCAATCTGAATAAAATAGTAGAGACAAAGCATTAGCCAAATCACAATAAACAAACTTAGTTGCCTAGAAAAGAACCACAAGCCAAAATAGAAATCAACTTTATTTTCATATGAGTGTAGTTAGAACGTGGAAGAGATTCAAAAGTCTCTCTTCTTTTCTCTAACCTAATAAATTAATATGTTGTCCTCAGTTATACACTTCCGAAAGCAAATCCAATTTCATAATTATGCTTCCCGGAACCATCGCAAACTGAACATAGATTAGGACATCAAAACTCTTTATTCACATCTCCTCTTTCACGTATTATAGTACTCATATTAATTACATATAAACCCAATTAAATTCATATTCAATCGATTTATTGATATAACTCAACCTCAAAAAGTCAACAATGCATTAACATTCAAAGATGGTCTTCTTTATCGTAATCACATACTAAGCCAAACCCAGACAATGTTTCGATTAGTTTAGATGAGTTAACACTCAACAACTCTCTGTCCTATTCTGCGCACCTTTTATTTTCTTGCAGTTCCTTTGCAACCAAACATAATAAGCTACTTTAACATAATCATCACCTCTGAGATACTCGAAGCAAGTTTTAACAGATAAAAGCAAGTTTTGAAGCATTGATGTTATAGAAAAAAAAGGGAAAGAAAGTAATTACCTTGAAGGCAAAAGGTTGTCTATGAATTATGTAAGTTGAGTAGCAAATAATCTATTGTTGGCGGCAACAATGAATTTGTGATCTGTGTTTGGCGGCAACCGAGGTGCAAAACATGAAGAAGAGAAAGAATATGATAGAGATAAAGAAAAAAAAATACTTAAATAGAATATAAACAATAAGGACAATATTGGATTTGTAAATATAGCTAAGGATAAACTTGAAAATTAAATTTTTTAACCCATCCTGACACTCCAATTCAGTGGGTTTAAAATTTAGGTGTTTAGATGGGTTTTTAGTCCTTCAAATAACCTTCAAAAAAACCATCCTTTTTCCTAAACCTTCTTCCCAGACAATCAAATAACCTCCCCTAACCTTACTTTACTCTCCAAACCCACCAAATACCTTCCATCCAAACATAGAGTTAGGAAATCCTCTAATTTATTCAAACTCAACAATTTTTTTAAAATATAATAGAATCGTAATTGAATGCACCCTAGTTAGGTTAAAAAATTAAAGCCTTTTCCTCTCTATCAAAACGTAGAGTTTTATTTGCGGTTCGGCTCGGTTAGCCGCAAAACTTTTTTCTTAAAATGGAGCCACACCGAAAATCTAGAATTTTTTCAAATTATAAACTGTAACCGTTTCATAAACTGAAAAAACGAACCAAATAACTGAAAATTTTTTATTCGGTACAATTTTTCAGTTTTTTTCGAACTATGCTCACCTTTAATTTTGATGGAATCACAATGATTTTTATATATCCAATCAAAATTGATTTTAAGATCTAATTAAACAAAGTAAAAAGGTTTTAGAGCTCAAATGAACAACTGAAAAACAATGAGAGATTAAAAAACAAAATGCGTCAACTTCTTCAAAATCATTATTTTCTTCATTAAAAACTTATCGCCATCAACAACATCGTTGGCGCTCATCCCGCTCCCCGTTAATCGCTATATTAAATAGGTTCGATAGTGGATACCCTAATCATTATTAGTAAAATTACGGACATGAAAATAACAATGACATGAAAACAAATTTAAAGAAAAAAAATACTTCACTTTTTATTGATAATTAAAAAACACAGTAATTGATTAGCTTGGTATATGGAATAGTCTCATATACCATGAGCTAGATTGCACATGTAACGCCCTGATTTTATAGGAGAGATAGAGAATATAAAATTTATTCAGTTAGAAATATTGTTACTGAATATCTGACAATTATAAGGCATATAAATGATTTGTTAAGATAATAATAATAATAAGCTAATAGAATTATTAATAGCTACTTGTTAAAGATAGACAATTTTGAAACAACTATTATTGTTTATTATTTAATAACGTTTGTCTTTGTTAAGATAAAAATTTGGTGTTAATTACTATTTTAATTGGAGTTAAAATAAGTATTAGTATACATATTATATGTAATGGTAAGTATAATTAGTTAGAGGGGATTGTGAAGAGGATTTCCAAATTCATTAGTGAATTAGAAATTTATTATTATTGGAGTAAATTTCCTTAATTAAAATTAAATAAATTACATGAAAAGGATTTCCAAATTCATTAGTGAATTTAGCTAATTTAAATGAATTACGAATAAAAGTATCAAGTTATAGGTAATGAGAAATTATAAATTGCATTAAGTTTGAATTTAAGATAAATAAAAAAGTCACTAAACAATTTAAGGACAACGTAAGTATTGAAAAGATATTGAGAGATTGAAATAATTATTATGAATTACTGTCAATGAAGATGGAAAAAATATTATGAAAGCAGTTGATGGATGGGTTGTGTGATATTGCAATGTATTTAAAATTTACGCAGACTAAAGAATAAATAAAATGCTACTGAAATTTTCATATGAAGAGAGTTTTGTTCAAAGAGTTAAGCTTATTATATAAGATAACAATTTGTGTTATTAAGTAAGAAATAAATTAAGTAAATGACTAAATGCACAATTGGAATTTACAATTGATTGAAATTAATAGAGTATTTGAAAATTAGCAAATCAAGGAAGATTTAAGGATTTCATTATAAAATCTTATTATAACAGTTAATATGATAAATAAATTCATAAAAGATTTAAATAATTGATTTGATTAAGATTATAAGTTTATAAAATGAAATTTAATGATAGAAATGCAAATGTAAACTAAAAAGAAAATAGAAATCATAAGAAATTATATATTAATAAAAGTGGAAACAAAGAACTAAATTTATATTGTATAATTTGTTCATAGGTGGGAATAAATCACAAAAATAGACTAGGATCAGTAAATAAGAAAAACAGGCTAATATAGCCTTATAAATCAAGTTAGTGTAATACTAACTTTTTTTTTAATTAAAGCTAATTATATTTTATATATATATATATATTTTCGTGGTATGAGTTATTTTCTTTAAAGGAATTATTGAAATATTATTTTATGATTTTAAAAGAAAAGATACGTTATTTGATATGATTTGATTGGAAGTTCTATTTTATGAAAAAGATGAATAAGGGCACTTAGTATTATTATGTGAAGGTGACTATGAATAAATATTTTTAGCAGTGTTATGAAATGAAATGTTGCTCAATGTGATTTTGATATTGAATTATGAATGAAATGATTTATAGTCTCACAGCAGTTGATGGATATAGTGATTACACAAATATTATTTCATTTGTTGAGTAGATATTATGATATGGTTATTACGCTGTCGGTATCACCTCATTTGTTGAAAGTAATGTTGTGATTGATATTACTCCTTCTAAGTGAGATTGTGGATAGTTGTCTCTATAATGAGGTTGTAGACAAAGTTCCTCTTCTGTTGAGATAAAAATCACAGATTGAGGCTGTAGATAGGCGGGTTTAGATGTGCACACTAAGATCTGATGGTTCTTACGATTGAGTTTATCTAGTTGCTGAGACTAATTAAAATATTATTGAATTACTGAATGAATGTTTTATGGAAATGATATTGATGATATTCTATCAATTTATATGGGCAACTATTGAATTTTAGTTAAAGGATTTCTATTGCTATTGTTATTGCTAATGTCAAATACTTTTTTATAAATTAATGATTGAGTTTTGAGATAATTGAGACTTCAAATATGAGTATATGAAGAGTATTTTCATAAGAAATTTTATGTGTAATTAATATTTTAATATTGAGAAAATATGGATTTATTCTTAAATATATAAATTAGCACCATTAAACAATTTAGCTTAACGATAATGTTTTCTGTACTATCGCACGAAAATAAAAGGAGAAAAGCAGGAGCCACTGCTATTGTTATTATGTAATATATTTTCAGTACGAATTTTATATGATGTATAATAATTTTAATAGAATAGTCATTTAATTGAGTGAATATATAGAGAATTTTAATTATAGTACAATCTATACTTTTGTATATAATATATGTATTTGTATATACTTTTATTATGGTTTATTATTTGATAAAATGTGATTGATCCAGTATGTAACTGCATTCATGGGACTTATAGGTTATGGAACCATTTATGGTTTTATAAATGTAATTGTTTTAAGAATTATATTGACTCAATTATTTTCATTTAATTTAATAGAAATTATATTTTATTTATGTAATTAATTATTGATAAAGTGTTTTCTTGTATAACATATGGATGAGTTAAAAAAAACTTATTTAAGTTTCATTTAAATAATTACATTTTACTCGTTATTACAAATTGTAAAGCAGTAAAAGAAAAATTTTTAAAAGAAAAATTTTTAAGTGTCTTGTAGTATACTTAATAAGTATTTATAATCATTTAATACTTATCTGTATATATATATAAAAACTAAAACAAAGAGAAAGTTTTAAGATATTCTCTTTGTTAAGCATTCCATTTTTCTTTTTTTAGAAAATTTTGAGTTTTTTTCTTATATTTTGTGTTTTAATTGGCTAATATAATTATTTTTTACCATTTAATATTTAATATATGTTTTAAAATTTTTAGAGCCTAATCTAATTAAACTAAAATCTTATCTTTTAAAATTTAATCTAATTCAACTAAAATGATATTCTTTAAATTTTTGAACCTAAAATCTTGCTATATATAGTTGAACCTGAAGTCTAGCAATTATTTCGGAAGTTACAATTTTCCTTCTATTTTCTTGCTTTCTCATTGCAAATTTGTTGGGAGAATAGAGAAAGTGTTATTAGGAGTATTTTTTGTTTGTGTATGGTCTGTGAGTGAAGGAATTAGAAGAAAATAAAATTGAAAATGGTACTTTGAATTAATTTAGGATTAGCATTAGCTATTCAGAAAAGAGATTAAGATAATTAGTATTGTTCATGTAGTGTTTATTCTGTTTCTGTGGGCAACATGGTTGGCAGGCTGCTTGCTTGATGACTTGATACCACCAAGATATGTGTGGCATCTTCTTGATGTAAGGTCACCATTGCATCGGGAGCACTGGAGGTTTTATGGACAAGCCCCTGCTCTTGTGGAGATGTGCATTCAAGTAGGTGCTGCTGTGCCAAATGGATACAAACCAACCATGAGATTGGATATTGGGATCCCTTCCAATGTTAGAGAAGCTGAAATGGTTGTTTGAGGTATTTTCATTTCATCTCTATCTAAATGTAGCAGCAAAAGTAGAATATTAAAAAACAGAACAATTTAGGTTCTTTCAGAAAATGAAGACAATTTTAGTTGTATCGGATATTCTTCCAAGATATGGTTTCTCCACCTAATTTAGTTGCAAGTTTTACTTACCTTTCCGTTTATCTATATGATAATGAAAAATGAGTTGATTGAAAAGTCACAAAAAATGAGTAGTATTGTTCCTGTATTCTTTGTCTGTTTGATATGACCACCACTAAATTTAACTTTGCCTAACAATTTTTTATCCTTATTTATTTTGATATTATCCATTTTTCAATTTTTTTAAGGATTTATTTATTTCTAAATACAAAAATAACCAGATATTTATGCTTTTTTTTTTCTTTTTTTTTCCTTTCAAAAACTATAAATATCAATTAACAATTTTTTCTAATTATATCTACATATTTTAATAGAATAATTTTTTTTACAATATATATTTATTTTTTAATTTAAAATAAATTTAGAATCAATGCTATTATCTTTTATTCTATCTATTTTTAAAATTATATTCGAAAATAAAATTTAACAAGATAATCTTTCTTTTTTTCAAAAACTATATCTCCTTATTAAATTTTTTTTCCTCACTTATCTATATATTTTAGTTCGATAACTTTATTTTTTTAAAATTTATTTTGAGCCAATACAAAAAATAATCCACATATATATATATTTCTTTATTCCTTCATTTATAATTTTTAATTTAATAATTCGTTTATATTTAATTTGACATTGCTTACATATGTAAATTGCAATGTTCTTGCAATATCATATGTACTACATTGTAATCATTACAATTATAAATAAGATATTAATTAATTGATTTTTTATATGTATCAAATTTATTCATTTACTGTCACGACCCAAAACCGTGGGCCGGACCGGCACTAGGACCTAGGTAAGCTTAAGGCACCCGAGGCCCGTAGTAAGCCTAAACTATCACAACTCATTCCTATTATCATTTGACTATCGGAATAGTAAGCCCATATTATGA
>CANUEX010037061.1:0-11052 GCA_948099535.1 Jatropha multifida
ACTGAGTTAGACTATTTAAATTCGGTTTTCGATTCGGTTCGCGGCATAAAATATTATTTTTGGCCAATTTTCATTGGTGAAAATTTACAATTAAATTTTAAATAAAAATTCTTTTGAAAATAAATTAATGGGTTATTTCAGCCGGTCCGGCCCATAGAAACGGGTCGTGACATCAACTTCCGGTATATGAAACTGCTTTGTAAATCAAGCTAATCAACTAAGCTTTTCTATTGCCAATAAAAAATAAAGTACTTTTAAATATTTTTTTCATTGAAATAAGAAATTAAATTTTTTTCTTATTTTATGTTTATAATTTATTATTTATTTATTTGAAATATTAATGTATTACTTATTTAGTGCAGTGTGTCCTAAACGTTTGAATGTTTTTTTTTAATTTATCAAATTCAGTACATTCAAATTTATATTTTTAAATTGCTTATATATATTATTTATTTAATAATAATCCATTATTTATTCATACTTTTTTTAAGCGTGTAGATTACTTATTAATTATTTTGCAAGAAAAAATATATTTATATTAATATATTAAATACTAGAGATAATTTTTTTTATAGATAGTATCTTGATAGATGAATTATTTGAAAATATGAAACAACTAATCTTCTTACACTTTTTATAATGTGTTAAATTGTGTACAATTTAACGTCTACCATTTTATAATTTAAAATAATGTCAAGTGGCAAACTGTACTATTTATACTTAGTTTCCATATAAAGTAAACTATCTTACTTTTATACATTATATAGATAGATATGAATTTTTTAATAGTGATAATAATTTTGAGAATTTAATTAATTATATTGAAATAAAAAATTAAGTATTTTTTATTTTTTATTTATTATAAATGATTGTTTATTTATTATCATATCTTATACGTTCGCGTATCTCGTGTCCTGTGTCTGTGCAATTTAGTTTTTGATATATAAGACTACCCTATACATTAAGGTAATTATTAAAATAAGAAATTAAATATTTTTTATTTTATAATTTGGGTTATATGCATTTTAATTTAAACTAATTATATTAAATTCAAAAATTAAGTATTTTTTTATTTTTTAATTGTTATAAATGATTATTTATTTATTATCGTATATATCGTAATTAGCTCTTAATAATTATTAAAATTAGAAATTAAATATTTCTTAATTTATAGCTTGGGTTATTTGTATTTTAATTAAAATTTAATTTAATTTAATGTATTATCTTGATTAGATGTTACTAATAAATATTATCATGATAAAAATATTATCTAAAAATATAAAACAACTTATCTTCTTATAATTATTGTTATTACATCTTATATTTTTATAACCATACTAAATAATTATTGTCCTCCTTATGCTTACAATTTCAGAGCCTTACTTGGCTTTCATAAATATATATATATATATATATATATATATATATATATATATCATAATAAAGTTAATACCTAAAATAATTAAAATGACTCACACCGACAGTATCCTCCCACCATATATACCAATGAAGGAGAGATTACTCCCCAGCTCTATTAGTTTTGGATCGTGATCACCAACGTCGAATATAGTTCACTTAGCCACAAGACTAAACTGTCTTGGTTGGTAAAAAAAAATCTATAACAAACAATTCAGCATGGGTACAGCAAATTGGGGGTAAATTATAAATTTTACTCTCAGTTTTGCGTCATGTAACAATTTTATTTTAAAATTACTTTAACCCTCCAAACACTCTTTTTTCAAATTAGCATCAAAATTGAACTTCAATTTCACCGTGATCAAAATTAAACAATATAAAAATAATATTCATGGATCCATAGTCCCATTGTTGAGTTCACTCAACCCTCCCCTAGTTAAGTGAAACGCTGCGTTTCATAAACAAGAGAAAAACCCTACAACCCCACTCTTCACCGGAGATAGACGCGGTGATGGTGACCATGACGGTGACAAATGGGACATTCCCAGTAAAGCAGAAATAGGGGAAGAAATTACAGAGTGACAAGACAAGCATTAGCAACGGCCAAGAGAAGAACAGAGCGAAGCCAAGCTCTTATCGTACTTTATAGTATCGCAAGAAACTTTAGGTAGAATGCGAAGTTGGTGAGGCGAGTGAGCGAAAAAGCAAATCTTTTCGCTTACAATTCTTGCCGTCTTTACAAGTTTCAGTTCTATAGCGAGAGGGATGAAGCCAACACTCGAACACGCCATGAGCAAACTCACAGGTGTCTCCGCGATTGCAACCCCCACGAACTCTGGACAAACGACACCCGAGTAATGATACTTACACGGATCGCGCCGGCGAGCCTTCTTCCCTGGAGTAGGGATTTGATTACATGGAGGATGATACATGCGTTTAATCGGGAGGGGTTGGGGTTTTTCCCTTGTTTATGAAACGCAGCATTTCAGTTAACCAGGGGAGGGTCAAGTGAACTCAACAATGGGGCTGTGGGTCCCATGAATATTATTTTTATATTATTTAATTTTGACTACAGTGAAATTGGGATTCAATTTTGATGCTAATTTGAAAATAGAATGCTTAGGGGTTAAATTAATTTTAGGATAAAATTGTTACATGACCTAAAATTGAGGGTAAAATTTATGATTTACCCGCAAATTGGGTATGGCAAAGCCATATACCCATATAAGCAAAAAAGAGAAGAAAGAAGAATTGCCCTCACATGCTTTACCTTTTGCTTCAATGGCACCAAAAAGGCAAGTTTACAAAAAGAAAATAAAAGCACTAACGAGTGGTTACCCCTAGCATTTTCAGTTTTCCTTTGATTCAGAGAACTCTCAGTAATGCAAGATGTTTGATTTTGATAAGCTAATTATGCGATGTAGCTCTCAGGAAAAAGGAAAAGAAATGAATTACAGCTGAATTAGAATTAAGAGGCAAATCTCAATTACAGACTCAAATTTACAACTTCTAATGTTCACATACACTCAACAGTAAGAAGTAGAAAACAAGCTCAAGTTGCAGCTTCAAACAGTAACAAAATTGGCAACATTTCTTTTATACATTCTATTGTTTCTATCTACATATAGGAACCTAAGCAAAGAATATTTAATATCTCATTCGATCTCTCATTATCTTCAGCCCAACATATCTGCCAAGAAAGACAAGCAAGACTCAGTTTGTACTTAATTAGGAAAAAGAATCGAGTACAACTAAATGATTAGGATACATACCTTCCCATCATCATGAGAGTAGCCTGAGGATTAGTCCCTGGAGAAACACTAAACGTTGAGCCATCAACAACTCGAAGAGCAGTGATACCAAAAACGCGATAATGAGGATCAACTACTTTCCCTACAACACAGCCTCCATGGTAATGCCATATGGTGCTAACACTTCGCTTGCAAAAATCAGCCATCTGCATATAGTCAGATTGCCAAGGAGGCAGCTGAGGCCCTACAAATCTGAAACTTCTACCTCCAAACCAGTCATTGAACTTCAACACTTGCATAGAACTACTTCTCAACACATCCCCAATTTTGCGTGTCCCATTTACACACTTTTCTAAATCTACTGGGTTTGAAAAGTAATTGAATCGAACAGTTGGGTTGACTCTGACATCTACTGAAGCAAGCCTGAGTGAGCCAGTAGAAAGTGGCCCGGTGATTTTCTCCATAAGTGTTGCCACTGTTAGATACAGAGGTGCCGAGAATGGGGTATTAATGAAAATAGAACGAGATGGGGAAGCAAATGGGATAACATTGGAAGCTGCTTCAAGGTAAGCCCCCACTTTACTTATTCCAACAACCTCTATCAGTGAATGCTCCAGTGGGATAGAAGGCACAAATGATATGCTATTTCTAGGATTATCATACATGTACTGCCCAACAGTTGGAAGGTTATATGATACAGGAATACCCCAGGATGATAGGTAATGTCTAGGACCTATGCCACTCAACAACAGTAACTGTGGGCTTCCAATGGCACCAGCAGACAGTATAACTTCCCCATTTTTGCGTACCATTGCATGGTGAAATTGTCCCTTGTGATCACGATAAACAACCCCAATTGCTGTTATCTTTGAATTTTTCAAATATGAGGAAGTAGAAGCCAATAGTACTCTTTCCACGCTTGCATACACAGCAACTTCGATATTTGCAGGATTTGCATAATTGAGAAGATCAGCTGAAGTATGTCTCGCCCCTGTAGCATCAAAAGTGGAGCCACCAATCTTCGTGCCCACCAGATGATTTAAACTGAACCCATTATATGGATCAATCCCAGCCTCCAATAACCCATCTCTAAATGCTGATTGCCACTTCCTAAGCACTGGCCTAAACACAACTGCCTTCTCAACCCACTCATAAGATTCATTCACCATTCTCAAATCCCAATTCACACCTGATTTCGCAAAGAATTCTGGGTCTGCTCTGCTATAAAATCCTGCATTAATGGCACTGCTGCCACCAAGAGTGCGTCCTCTGGCGTTTGGGACACCATCCTCAGATGTGAAGGCTTGGGCAGGAGAATCAAATGCATCTACTTGGGTAAGTGTGGCAAGAAACCCTTCTTGACTCATCAAATTGGGTTTACCATGAGAAACGCCACCACGTTCAAGAACAAGAACTCGGAACCACTGTGACAAAGAAGCAGCCAATGGGCAACCAGCAGTTCCACCTCCTACAACTATGTAATCATAATACTCTTCTGATGGAAACTCTGTTCCATTCTTGACGAATTTCAAATAACTCGGAACTGTAATCAATTAAAAAGCATAAGAATTAAAGGTTCAACCAAATTCATGCCTTTCATGCATTTTTGCAGTAACCGAATGGGGTTCCGTCGATGTAATCAAGAAAAAGAGAAATGTATAATTCCCGTTTGGTTTCCAAGAAATTAAATTTCTAAAAAACTTAATTTAATTTCTCTTCAAGTAAACAGAATCAAGAAGAAGAGAACGTACCTGCTTGAGGACGTGGTCTTGCATGACAAACACCTGTACAGACGATCATCAGGAACGTTATGTAAAAGAAGGAAATGAATCTCTCCATTTCTACGTTTTCTTGATGTTTTCTGGAGGAGAGAGAATTTTCAAGTTTTGTTTCTTGGAAAGAAAATAGAGATACATATAGAGAGACAGAGAGAGCAGAGCAGAGTCGAGTCTGTACTTTTTGTTAAAGACGACTGTTAATTCCTTATACAGGGTTTTGGGTTATGGTATCCTACATTAAGGTGTAATTTGATGAATGCCGCTCTCAGAAAATATGCAGCAATTTATTTGAGTCGGGAGTAATTTTTTTTTGGTAATCAGCAGTATTACTTTTTTTAATAAATGTGTAACGTCAATTTACATAAATAAAAATTATAAATAATTTATTAATATTTTAAAATATGATTTTAAAATTATTTTTATTGCAAAATATGAAATATAATCGGTGATAATAAAATAATGAATTGATTTAAAAAAAAAGTTGGATAATAATTTACTGTCTAATAAAACACTTCGATTTTTTAAGGAGAAAGATAGAAATCTTATAAATTCAAAGAGAGTTTATCAAACAACAACAAGATTATCAATATGAGGCACCTCCTCTATCCAAACTATATCATCCATGGAATTAATAGCATTCTCCGTGAGCTCATATGCCACTTTATTCAAAACTCCAAAACCTCCGACCATTGAATACATAAATTCATATCTGAATTTTATAATTTTAACTCTGTGACACTCTGATTTTACAAATAACTTATCGTGTATTTAAATTTGTAAATTTTAGTGATATTTCACCCTTTTTGATATTAATATTAATAATTTTTAAATTTTTATATGTAAAATATCGACTTGATATGTAGTTTGTATGATTTTTGCAATAATAATTTTTATAAATTTTAACTTTTTAATAATTTTAACTTGATAGGACTTTTGCAAGTTGAAGTATTCAATAGAATAATTTTAAAAAATTGAAGTGTTTAATAGAAGTAATTTTATAAGTTAAAGTGTTTGATAGATCAAAGTAAAAATTGAGGGTGCCACAATATTAAATTTGCAAAATTAAAGGGTGAATTTGTGTATTCTGCTGCTAAGGATTCAATATTTAAAAGCCTAGTTACATAACCTGATTGAGGGAACCCTTGAGAGTTGCTATGTTGGACCATAAGTAATGAATCTGTCTCTAAAAAATTGAAGGAAAATCCATAATCAGTGCTTTGAAAAGACCAAATTGGGCTGCTTCTGCTTCTGCATATTCATGAGGTAATACTAACCATTATATTGAGCACTTGAACCAATAACCTCAAACATCTCATTTTGAATGATAAATCCATAGCCACGCCTTCGTGACTCTTGCATAGAGGCATCAATGTTTAACTTGTACCAACTCATTGGAGGACTCCATTTTTTATCCATTCCCTCAGCTATTGACTATGGAAGAGACATACTCACCTGCTGGAATTCATGTAAACAAGACATTACCATTTGAGCTATAGCCTCATTTAGCCTTTTATTATGGAATTTAATTAAGTTGCGCGCATGCCAAATTGCCTATGTTATCATTGAGAACTGTACGATTTAATAAAAGGGAGAGAGAATAATAAAATAAAATAAATACCCCAATTAAATATTAGACTTAATTGGAAATATTTATTTATTAGGTACTAAACTGAACTTTTACAACTCCTACTCTCACACCTCACACGCACACACCTCACATACTGTCACTCTTTCTTTTTGTTTTGCTTTTGTTGTGTTAAACAATTGCCAATAGTCTATTTATAGGCAAACAAACTTAGTGGTCAAGACTAATTGGATGGCCAACATATTGCCATCTTCTCCACCAATGAAAAATTGCCAACTTCTCTTCCAATTGGAAGATGACACTTGACTTTGCTTTAATATATTTTATTTTAATTTTTTTAACTTTAATCAGTGATGAATTTTAACACTCCTCCTCATCACTAATTATATAGTTTCTCTTGAGACCATACCAAGCAGCTTTCAGAGCTCTTCCATTTTTGCACTAGGTAATCCTTTACTAAAAATATCAGCCAATTGATCTTCTATCTTCACCATCTTTAATTGCTTTCTCTCTTGTGAAATGATATTGTACCTCCACATGTTTGGTTTTTCCATGAAACATTAGATTCTCAATTAAGTTGATTGTTGATAAATTATCACAATACAACGGTATTAGATAATAATTTCCTGATGCAAATCCTTGAGCAATTGTACCAACCAAGTGCTCTTTTATGCCGCCATTGTTGTTGCTATACTCTACTTCTGTGGTTGAGAGTGACACGGTCAGTTGTCTTTTATTGCACCAAGTAATTGCTCCAAAAACCAGACTAAATATGTAGCCTGTAGATGAACTTCTTGTGTCATAATCATTAACATAATCAACATCATAATAGCCCTCTAATTTGCAATCAACTTTTGGTTTTGTAAAATAACTCGAGATCAAGTGCTCCTTTAATATACCTCAAAATTCTTCGAACTGCTTCCAAATGAGGCTTTTTCGGATTTTGCATGAACCGGCTTGCTCCTTTAATATCCCACATGCTTGCTGGTGGTCCCCTGAGAAATAACCCATCTGATCACGGTATATTCTGCTCCCATCTTACTTATGTTTTGTCTTTTACACTAACACTTCTTGATTTCTTGTAACACCTCAAAATTTTAGATCTTAAAATAGTATTATTTGAACAGGTCATGAATGATATCACCCGAGAGGCAAATAATATTTTATTTAGACCCGATAATAATATTGAACATAATTAATATTTGTGGAGTTAATTAGATTTTATGTGATTGGTCTTGATTAATTAAAGTTAAGATATAAATTCTTCATGACAAAGTAAGTAATAAATTATCTGGTGAATAGAAGTTTACCGGTCTGTGAATAGTACCACTAGTCTGGGACTTTGTATTATTTTGGTCCCAAAAAATTACTATTGATGTTTTATATTTTATTTAATATATTTGGAGTATGTTTATATGATTTAGGTGGGTAGAAAATATTTCATGAATATTTTTGGAGAATTTAAGTATTTAATAAATAGTGTTTTCTAGTGTAATATATTAAGGAATAATTGAGGAATTATTTTTATAGAATTAATTTAATTAATTGGTGAAGTTAGATAATAATTAAAGGAGAATTATTTGGTGAATATTTAGAGCCATTGGATGAGAATACTAGAGACTTAATCCTAGCCATCCATTTGACATAAAATGAGGTAGCCAAGTTTGACTTTGCTACTTAAAAATCAACACTTATCCAACTCCATCTTCTTCTTCTTCTTCTTCTTCTTCTTCTTCTCCCATCTCCAACGTTAACTTCTTCCTCTTTCTTCTCCATGTTTTTTCATTTTCTCTACTACTAAACTACCCAAATTTAAGTGAATTAAACCAAAGTCTAGTAATAAGACTTGAAGAATTAAGCATAAAAGAGTAGTATTTGGTGATAAAATTCAAGAAATTGGAGTTTACTACAAGTTCAAGTAAGTTGTGATTTTTGACTCTAATAATTTAATTAAGTAGTTCATAGCTTAGATATGTTAGATTAGGCACTAAATCATGCTCCATCTTCTCCTTGTGTCATATCTTGATTTTAATGTTGATTTTTGCTACTTTGAAGAAGTTGGAGAACCATCCTCTAAAGGGAAAGAAAAGGTTAAGGAATAAGGCTTTCTAAGCCTATTCAAACTTGTTTTTAAGGGTAAAGCAATAATATTACACTTTCCCTTTCATTTTCTTTAAGTTTAAAATTTTTAGATTTTGAATGAATTTTGAGTTATTTGTGATTTTGTTGGGGAATTGCTTAGTTGGTAGTTTTTATATGATTTTCCATATTTTCTAAGCATGATGAGATGCTTAAATGGGAAGAGGGACATCCCCTTCTCCTTCCCCTTCACTTGGCCAAACCTCCTTAGGAGGAAGGGCATGAATTTTTGCTTCATGCTTTTGTGTTCTTTTAATGCTAATGAGTTTGTTTTTAAGTGATTTAAAGATGCTTTAAACCACTATTTAGTATTTTAATGTTTAAGTATTTTTTTCTAAGACTTAAAGAAAGTTTGAAAGTGTAAAAGATGGGTTTTAAGACTAAATGTTTTTAAGTAATGGTTTTAATGTTTTGATTAAGTATTTTTGGCTTGAATTATAGTGTTTTATGGAAGGGAGTTTTAAGTAAGGCATGTTTTTATTTTTCTAAATGGTGGTTTTTAAGTAGTTTAAGCTATACATATGTATATTTGATAAGTATAGTTTTTGATAAGTGTAAGTAAGAAAGTTGAATAATATTTTGAAGTTGTAAGTTAAGTTATTTTGAAGTAAAAATATTTAGGCTTTGAAATGTTTGTTAAATGTTGATTTTAAGTATTTTAAACTAAGTATATATGTGTATTATGAAAGTATTATTTTTGGTGGGAACGTGAGTAGGTTTTGAGGAACTTTACAAGTTGTAAGTTTTAAAGAAGTTAAGAAAAATAAGTTTAAGTTAAGTATGGGTTTGAAAAATGTAAGTTTTGATGCTTAAGTATGGAAAATGTGGTTAATTTGAAAATAAAATCTTTCCCATTCATTAGTAAGAGAGGCCGATGCATAATGGGGGAAAGGGGCTTGAGTTCTCTTGATTTTTATGTTTAATTTTACTTATAATTTGATGTATGATAAGTATGTTTTTGAATAGTATTTAATATATTTGGTTTTAAACTTATTATGAATTTTACATAACTTAAAGGATGCTTTGAAAAAGTGAAAGAAGGGATTTATTGTCATTTGATTATAAGTAATACTTTTAAGGTATACTTAAGTAGTTTTGAATTGTATTTTAAGTATATATTTTGAAAAGGAAAGCTTTGAGTTTCATAAGTATGAATTTGGTATTTTAATGAAGTTGTAAGTTAAGAAATTTTGTAATAATAACTAAGCAGTTGCGAAAGGTTTTGCTAAGAAATTATGTATAAGAAATAAGATTATTTGTTAAGAAATGGATATGATTTTGGGCTCAAGTATGTATGATTGAAATTTGGTAGGATGGGATTTATTCCAGTTATGAGCATGCTCGGCTTATCAGGCCATTCTGTTATGTGAAAGCTATGATCATATGCTAGGGTTATCAGCCGTTATGAATAAGTGGACGCGCTTATTATTCTGTGTGGTGGTGCTTTCACAAACCACAATCAGTGGCGCTTTCACAGGTCAGTTTTCTGGTGGTGCTTTCACAGACCACATCCGGTGGCGCTTTCACAGGCCAAATTCTATTTCTGATATCTACGTAACCAAATCTGCCAATATTTCTTTCAAAATACGTATGAGCCTTTAACTAAGAATATGTTCTGTTCTGTTATGAAAGAAAAGGAAATGTATTTGTAATTATGGAATTTTATCGAAAATATGTTAAAGTTATGAAATGTTTTATTATGAAATGGTCTATAAGAAAAATGATGATTTAAAATGGAAATATATTTGTATTTATAGAATTTTTCTTATATTTATCGAACTATGAATTTATTTTTAAGAATGGACTTATTTGTAATTTTTGAAATATCTTAATTTGATTTGTATACTTTCGGTATTTTTGTATTTGATTTCAGTATTTGAAATTATATTTTAAGTTGTTGCTTAGGCACCCTTATTTATTATACTGTTAAGTTATTTAGCACCACTGAGTGATATTGTGACGGACTATTTTTTCTATGTCGTTAATAGTGATTTACCGGTCTGTGAATAGTACCATTGGTCCGAGACTTGGTATTATTTCGGTCCGAAAAAATTACTACGTGTGTCTAATATCCTATTTAATATTTTTGGAGCATGTTTGCATGATTTAGGTGGATAGAAAATATAATACCCTGAAATTTTTATTTCGAAACATTCCCATTTAAATTTAAATTGTAAATTATTAGCCAATAATATTACGCCACGTAATATTATGGAGATCGAAAATCATTTTGGTTCACCCAAAAATTTATTGAATAACCGTTAATCGAATAAAATCGGACCAATATTTCTTTAATTGGACCGAATTAATTTAAATTAGACCCGAATCGGATATTTTTGAAAAACACTGTGCGTCACTATTTTTTTCTCCCCGGCAACTTACC
>CANUEX010037076.1:0-32264 GCA_948099535.1 Jatropha multifida
TGAGTTGAATAAAATAAGGCCCTGTGATAGTTTGAGTCATTAAAAATATAATGGGCCAACTTGTAGAATATTTTCATGTAATTATGGTATTGAAATCAGAGATTAGGCTTACTACGGGCCTCGGGGGCCTTAAGCTTACCCGGGTCCTAGTGCCGGTCTGGCCCACGGTTTTGGGTCATGACAATATTATATAATGAATATCCATGAAATTTATTAAAGAAATATTATGTTCTTTAATTTGTAAGGTTATGTCGTATATGATGAAGGGTTATACTTTTTATTATTTAAGGTTATATTATTAGATTATATTTTGTATTCTATAAATAGTTTATTAATCGCATGTGTATGTGTAAAATTTATTCCTAAAAATTAAGATATAAAAATACAAAATACAAATTGTATTTATAAAAGTAAGTGGATACAATCTCTAATGTAGAATCTCGTATTACAAAAAAGATTATTTTTTTATTTTTCTCTTTGTTGTCGCAAACATGATTCAGGGATCAAAACGACTTGATATTGAATACGATTCAATGGTTGAAAGGACTTGATGTTTAATGATGTTGAACGAATTTTGGATAATTCAAGGGTCAAAGAGACTTAATCTTAAATTGAAGTTGAAAGAACTTTGATTCTTTGGATTTGAGAGAGACTTTTTGTGGTCTTGAATTTGACAGAGCTTTGAGGCTTCTTTTTTGTCTCTCTCTATATGAATGTGTGTATCTCGTATGTGAAGAGAGACCTCCTATCTATAGAGATTTGATGGAGTCTCATTTTCAAGTATGTAATTTGATTAGTTCACTTGGCAAGCTCTTATTAGCTATTGCTGCAACACTTTGCTTATGTAGATACCTGAACTATTCGCTAAAATTTAACTTAATTGGTCTATTTGGCTAAATTTTATTGGACTTTGCTATATTATTTATTTATGCAGTAAATAATATTTATCCAATAATTTTATTTTAATAATCATTTAAATATTTTGATTGGTTATCAAAATAAATTATTTAATTTAACTAATCAACTATTTAATTCACTAATTAAATAATTAAATTAACTTAAATAAAATTTAGATGTCTACATATGCTCTTTCGAGACTTGTTCATAAACTTATTTAAACGTGTCTCAAAAATTTGAAGAAGACAAATTTCTTTTTTCCATTTCACCCATGCCCCTTTTTTTTATGGCATGAATTTCAATTTTTTTTTGAATTACCTAATTAAATGAGCCAATTTTTTTTAACTTGAATTCTAAGTTCAAAATTTTAGCAACTCCAATTTAATAGGCTAATATTTTTTTAGCCGAAACAGTGAAAATCTAATTTTTTTTTTATAACTAGAATTTTCTATTCTTTTTTACTTTCTCACCCGTCAAGAAATTAAATCTTTGATGATTTTGGAGTTGAGAATTTAAATTTTTGTCAAATTTAAAGTTGAAAATTGAAATCCTTATTAAATTTGGAGTTGAAAATTTAAATCATTGTCGAATTTGAAGTTACAGATTTAAATCCTTATCAAATATAGAGTTGAGAATTTAAATCATTGTCAAAGTTGAAAATTTAATCCTTATTAAATTTAGAATCGACAAACTATATAAAAGGAATCATTTGGTTGATATATATATTTAATAATAATACTAGACTTTAAGTAAATTCTAACTAATAGATAATACAGGATTCTCACGACCTTTATCTCGGTAGAATTTATCTTAATTCCAATATATACCCCCTAAATTTAATCCGCGGAAGGACGAATTCTCAAATACTTTAAATATTCAATTTTGATGATTAACAAATGGTGGGGTGAACGTGTAACATACTTTCCATTCTTTTTACCTTCCGATATAGCCACTAGTTTTCAAAGGGCTGAGTTAGAGTTGCTAGCCAGGAGAATAATGGAGGAGCAGTCGAGAAATAAATAAGTATGCTAAGTCGTCGTGATGTGGATATGAGGTAAGCGAGCTGTAGTTGGACTTTAGCCTTATTGTTTCATTATACTCCTTTAATCTAAAATAGGTTGTCTGAATTGAAAGTTCAAAAAGAAAGTGTTTTTGAATGATATTTACAGCTATCATGCCGTGAATGAGAATTTTCTTGTTAAGGATAAAATGACGCAGCTGACAAGTTTGTTTTTGGGGGTGATATCATTATAATGATTTGATATTTGAGGCCCTTTTCTAGAAGCAGTCAAATGAGGTTAACATAATTATCAAATAATAAATGGAAATAAAAGATTTCCATTGACATTAATGTGATAAAGTAAAAATCAATAAAAAAACCTCCTTTTTTGCCCCTTTTTATGCTATTTATGGATCAAAGGCTCCTATCTGTTTTAAGATTTAATAAATGCGAATGTCAGATGGTTGATGTAGGAGTTACTTTAGAATTCATAAATAGAAATTGAATGGAAAGTTCATAAAGAACATATTTAAATGATATTTACAGCTTCTAGCATTGCTGATTTTTAGGTAATTTTTGCTCCTTGTTCTTTTTCTAATGCACTATTGTCAAATCTTAATTGTCTTTTTGAGGATGAAAGAAGCACAGTTCTCATGGTTATTGTAAAGAAAGAAAGGTGATTAGAAGCTTAATCCCAATTCTTTTATTGTCTGCATATTGGTTTAAGCATCCCAAGCTAAGTGTTGTCATAAAAAGAATCATTATTACGTTTTTCTTAGTCTTTAATAAAGAAATTTTAATAGATGAAGCTAAATAAACATAAATTTGGTGCAAAATAGGTATAGCTGGACGCATAATTATGAAGTGTACACATACACAGGTATAAGGGCTCGAATAGATCCATTCACCCTTGAACTTTTTGGAGAAGTGTACTACATCCTTTACCTTTTTATTTACACTCGTTGAGTTGTCGTACTCTTAAATTTTTATTTTTATTTTTATTTTTTACCCTTTCAAGTTTCCCCTTTTGTAACTTGTAAGCACCTTTTATTGCGGATTAATTAATGACAATATTTACTTATTTTCCCGTGTTGCGGATCAATGCGTAATGACTATATTTATTTATTCTCTCCCTATTTGATAAAATAAAACAATTTTGTTAATTAGTTTGTCTCCTTGAATTTTTATTCTTTATGTCATGACAAAAAGCGCAGGTAGCACAACCAAATGGAGGTCAATAAATAGAGACCTAAGCGGCCATCCCCCAGTTTGCTAAAAGTGACCTACACGGTCATCCCTAGTTCGCCAAAAGTGGCCTAAGCAGCCCGCTTTCTTTGTCCACGTTCGGACATAGACAGTTCGTCTAGTGGCCTAAGCGGCCCAGCTTTCTCCGTCCATATTCAAACATATATAGTTCGCCAAGCAGCCTGAACGATCCAACTTTCTCCGTCCATAGTTCAAATATATACAGCTCGCTAAGTGGTCTAAGCGGCCCAACTTTCTCCGCTTATAATTTGGACATATACAACCTAAGTAGCCCAACTTTCTCCATCTATAGTTCGAACATATATAGTTCGCCAAGCAGCTTAGCTTTCTCTGTATATAGTTCGAACATATACAGCTCGCCAAGTGGCCTTAACAACCCAACTTTCTCCGTCCATAGTTAGGACATAAACAGTTTTTTAAATTCGGACTTAAGCAATTCAACAATTCAAGTTTAAACAATCCATATTTTAGCCATCCGTCAATTCAAATTTAAACATTTATTGGATATAAATGACAAACATTTTTTAGGGGATCCCCGTTAACATACAATAATAAAATATATTAAATAATAATTATTGGCTTAAAGTTTATTTCTCCTCTTAATTTTGATGATTATTTTAAACCAAATAAATTTATATATTATGATTGAGCTAAAAATATTTTATGCACATTTTGTTATTAAAGATTAATTGAAGAAATTATTTTCCTACATCCAAAACATTTGCTTGAAGACCATGAAGACTTGGAAGAATTACTTTTGGGTTGGTATGTGTCTTAGAAAATTAATATAGGTTTGAGAGAAATAATGATTACAAGCACAAAATTAATTTTTTTTTCTCTCTTAAAAATTATTTTTAAATATTTTAAATAAGAAAACTGAAAGTAATGATCAAAAGATTTTCTCTACGTTTTTCTTTTCAAAATATCTTTGGAGTAAATCTTAGTTAACGGCTATTTAATGCATTTCTGATCTGCAGCTATGTTTCTAAACTCAACTGTCAGAATTCTGCTGCAGCTGTTAACTTTCTGATTTTAAATACAACTCATGGTTTACTGCATCATCCCTTCTCATTTAATGCTAGTTGCCGTGCATGCTTAAACTAAAGGACAAGTTCATTAAATACTCCCCATGCCTCTCATTGCTTTAGCCAAAAAACATGACAAACTCATTTAATGCTCTCAATTTTAAACGTTATTAAAGTGAACCTGTCATTTCTTTATAAAACTTTTTTCTGATTCTTCTTGTTAATGTTGGACAAGAATTGGAGCCATTGTTCAAGCTTTTAAAATCTCTCAAAGCTCTCTCTTCAATCCCCCTTTATTTTCTTTTCATCGTTTGTTCTTCAAGAAATATCATCCAAGTGAAAAGATTTTTTGTTTTCATCTCTTTCTGAAGAATAGATCTGTGTTTCTGAGTTTGAATCTGTATTCTATTCTTCTATGCTTATAACTGCATTTTTCTCTTTCCATATAGATTTTTGTAATCTGTTGTGGTTAGAGATTTTCAAAAAGAAAATATACTTGTGTAATAGCTTAGTTGAGAAGCTAGTGTGTTATAGGTTTTCAAGCAACTTTCTCCTTGAGTGAGATTGTAAAGTCTTGATTTGAGTTTTCTGATCTCTACAAAATAGAAAAGGGTAGAGGTTAACTAGAACCTGTGAAATCTAGTGGGTTAAGGTTAGATTTAGGTATTAAATCTATATGGAAAGAGAAAAGATCCCATGACAGCCCCACTTCCTCTTACCTCTTTAGAAGGTCAATCAATTTCTAGACCACCATTGTTCAATGGTTCTAATTACTCTTACTGGATAACTAAAATGAAAATTTTCATCAAATCAATTGATATAAATTGCTAGAGGAACATTATCAATGGTCCTCGTGTTCCTATGAAAACTGTTGAAAATGAAAGAGTTCCAAAAACAGAAGAGGAATATACTAATGTCGATTGGAGTGATATCGCTCTAAATGCAAAACCTATTAATATACTTCACTGTGCATTATATTATGTTGAGTATAACAAAGTTTCTGGATGTAAGTCAGCAAGAGAAGTTTAGGAGAGACTCAAAGTAACCTATGAGGGTACTGATCGTGTAAAGGAATCCAGAATCAACATCCTTTGGAGAGAATACAAAATGTTCAGTATGAAAGAAGGAAAAACTATTGCCGAGCTAAATTCCAGATTTACCAACATAGTAAATCCTTTGAGAACTCTTGGAAAGGAAATTCCTGAAGAAGAGCTTGTTAAGAAAATCCTTAGAATTCTACCTAAGAAATGGGATTCTATTGGAGCAGTTATGAACTGCAAGGAGACTCCAGTGACATATGATTACTTGATAGGAGCTCTCGTTTTTTAAGAGATGAAATTCTCCTTGACTTCTGAAGATAAGAAAAAGAAAGGACTACCTTTGAAGGTCAATTCAAACGATGAGAGCTCTTCTGATCTTGACAGTGATGACCTAGCGCTTGTTGTTAGAAAATTCAAGAAATTTTACAAGAAAGGTGGAAGGCCACAGAAAAAGTTCATCAAAAAGAACTTTTTACCTAAAAACAGTAACCTACCAAAGAAAGAGCCTTTTGAAGCGATTTGTTATAAGTGCAACAAACCTGGTCATATCAAGCCAAACTATCCTAGGTTGAAAAAGAAGTCAAAGAAAGACAAGCTAAAGCAAGCGTTTGTAGTTGCTTGGAGTGACTCAGACGAATCAAGTTCTGAAAATCAAAGTGGCCAGGAGGAAGTCGCAAATATCTGCTTGATGGTCGTACCAGTTCTGACTCTAAAGTAGACAACACTCTAATTTCAACACAAAGAGCTGAAAGTAGCAAAACAAATGCAATAGTTCATAAGGATGAAGAAAGCGATGTAAGTATCTCTGAACCTAAATCTAAAAGTGATCTTCTAGATACTTATAATAACCTCTGTACTGAATTTGAAAAACTTTTTAAAAAGCATAAAGGTCTAAAGAAAGATTACAGAAAGTTAAAAAGAGAATATAGTCAGCTAAAAGATGCTTTTTATTACGAAGTTACATGCAAAGATTTAATCATTGAGATCAAAGATTTGAAAGAATGTAATGAAAAATTTATAGAAAATCTGAAACATTTTGAAGAGAAATGTAAAAATCTAAATTCTGAGAATGAATTTCTAAAATCTGATATTAGAATTCTAAAGTTGATTTTAGAATCATTTTCTAAAGGAAAAATCAATTCTAATTCTGATTGTGCTTCAAAAGAAAAACATGTTTCTATGAGTAAAAATGTCATTTCTAATGTTATAAAATTAGAACATCAGAAGCATATTGAAAAATCGGGTAGTATTAATCAAAAGAAAAATCACAGCAAGAAAATTGAAAAAGGATCTATACCTGTTACCACTAATCTTCCAGGACCCAATGTATGTTGGGTACCTAAATCTATGTGATATTTTCAGGTGTGCCTAAGGAGCGAACTGAGAACAGAAATGTGGTACATGGACAGCGCTTGCTCTAGGGATATGACTGGTGATAGAAAGAAATTCACCATATTAGAAAAGAAGAAGAGAGGTACAGTGAGCTTTGGAGATAAAGCTAAAGGTAAAATTGTTGGTATTGGTGTGGTAGGTTCTAATCCTTCAATAGAAGATGTATGTTTAGTAGAAGGATTACATTATAATTTGTTAAGTGTAAGTCAGATTTGTGATAAAAACAGAAGAGTGATCTTTGAGCCATCTCATTGTGAAGTTTAGAATATGTATGATAACAAAACTTTATTTGTAGGTAAAAGATTTGGAAACATATACCTAGTAGATCTTTATGATATGCATAACCTAGACATATGTTTAGTTTCTATTGACAATTCTAGTTGGTTATGGCATAGAAGACTTGGACATACAAGCATGCATCTCATTTCTAAACTGTCAAAGAAAGATTTAGTTCGTGGTTTACCTAAATTAAAATTTGAAAAAGATCATATTTGCGATGCTTGTCAATTGGGTAAACAAATCAGAACATCTTTCAAATCTAAGGGCATGGTTTCTACTTCTAGACCTTTAGAATTGCTACATCTTGATTTGTTTGGACCTGTCACCCCATCTAGTCTTGGTGGTAAATCGTATGCATTTGTCATTGTCAATGATTATTCTAGATTCACCTGGACTCTCTTCCTTAGAAATAAGGATGAGTCATATGACCTGTTTGTTCATCTTTACAAAAGAATTCAGAATGAAAAAGGATACAACATCACTACAATTAGAAGCGATCTTGGAAGAGAATTTAAAAATAAAAAATTCAGTGATTTTTGCAATGAAACAGAAATCTTTCATAACTTCTCAGCAACTAGAACACCCCAACATAATAGAGTAGTTGAGAAATAGAACTCTTCAAGAAATGGCCAGAACCATGCTGAGCGATTCTAAACTTCCAAAATACTTATGGGCAGAAGTGGTAAACACAACATGTTATATTCTAAAAAGGGGCTTGGTAAGATCTAAACTTAAAAAGACTCCATATGAGCTTTACAAAGGCAGAAAGCCAAACATTGACTATTTTCACATATTTGGGAGTAATTGTTTTATTCTAGATAACAAGAAAAATCATCTTTCTAAATTTGATGCAAAATATTATGAAGGAATTTTTCTAGGTTATTCTAATAACAGTAAAGCATATAGGGTGTTTAATAAAAATACACTAGTTGTAGAAGAATGTATTCATGTTGTCTTTGACGAATCTGATTCTACTTCTAGAATTTTAGAAAGTGATGATGCTGTAGACTTCAATCAAGAAGAACAGAATGAACAATCAGAACAACTAGAACAGCCAGAAAATATACAGAATGAAGATAATCAGGCTAAATCAGAGGATAGACATGAAGTTCAGAACATCACAGAAAACTAAATGCCAGAAACAGAAAATGAGCATTCTGACTTGCTAAAAGAGTGGCAATTCCACAGGTATCATCCTCAAGAGGATATCATTGACAACCCTTCAGAAAGGATGATGACTAGAGCTCAACTTAGAAGATACTTCGGTAATGTTGCCTTCGTTTCTCGGATAGAACCTAAGAATATTGATGAAGCTCAAAATGATGAGAGTTGGATTCTTGTTATGCAAGAAGAACTCAATCAGTTTAAGGTAAACCAAGTTTGGAAACTTGTTTCTAGACCTAAAAATCATTCTATTATTGGAACTAAATGAGTGTTTAGAAATAAGCTTGACGAACATGGTAATGTTGTGAGAAACAAAGCTAGGTTAGTGGCTCAAGGTTACAACCAAGAGGAGGGCACCGATTTTGATGAGACTTTTACCCCGGTTGCTAGACTTGAGGCCATTAGAATGCTTTGTGCATTGGCATGTTTTAAAAACTTCATGTTATGTCAAATGGATGTAAAAGTGCTTTCTTGAATGGTTTTCTAAATGAAGAAGTGTATGTTGAACAACCACTCGATTTTGAAGTTTTTGAAAAGCCAAACCATGTTTATAAACTTACTAAAAAGCTTTATGGTTTGAAACAAGCTCCAAGATCTTGGTATGAAAGATTGAGTAAGTTTCTAATTGAAAATGGTTTTTCTAGAGGAAAGGTGGATACTACACTATTTATTAAAAAGAAAGCTTTTGATATTCTAGTTGTACAAATCTATGTTGATAACATAATCTTTGGATCTACTAATGACCTTCTTTGTAAGGAATTTTCTAAGATTATGCAGGGTGAGTTTGAAATGAGTATGATGGGAGAATTGAACTTCTTCCTTGGGCTTCAAATTAAACAATGTGATAATGGAATCTTCATAAACCAAGGCAAGTACTCACGTGAACTTCTAAAAAGGTTCAAAATGGATAATGCTAAGGTATGTAGCACTCCTATGAGTCCATCTTCAAAATTAGAAAAGGATGAAAAAGGAAAGGATGTGGACATAAAACTGTTTAGAAGTATGATTGGTTCTTTACTATACCTAACTGCAAGTAGGCCTGACATTCACTTTAGTGTGTGTCTATGTGCAAGATTTCAGTCAAAACCCAAAGAATCACACTTAACTGTTGTAAAAAAAATTCTTAGATATCTTTGTGGTACTTCTAATCTTGGCTTGTGGTATTCTAAAGATGATACATTTGATCTCGTTGGGTATAGTGATTCTAATTTTGTAGGAAGCAGAGTGGATAGAAAGAGTATGCCTGGAACTTGCCAATTTCTGGGTAGTGCCTTTGTATCTTGGTTCAGCAAGAAGCAGACATCTGTGGCTCTTTCTACTGCAAAAGCAGAATACATAGCTGCTGAAAGTTGTGTTGCACAAGTTATATGGATCAAACAACAATTGGCAGACTACGATCTGAAATTAGAAATGATCCCAATTAAATGCGATAACACAAGCGCTATCAACCTTTCTAAAAATCCAGTCCAGCATTCTAGAACCAAGTATATAGAACTCAGACACCACTTTATTCGAGATCATGTTCAAAAAGGTAACATTGTGGTTGAGTTTATACCTACAGAAAAGTAATTGGCGGATATTTTCATCAAACCTCTGAATGAAAGCCAATTCTGCTTAATTAGAAGAGAACTAGGTATGTTGGTTCTAAACTCTTACTTTAGAACTCAGAAAGTAAGTTTTAAATGCTTTTTATAAATGAAAAAGAGGAATTTTGTGGTATGCGTTTTGATATTAAATCTATGTGACTTTGTGTCTATGTGATTAGAATGATAAATTGGATTTTGATGTTGAATTCTAATGTGACCATCAACATCAAAATTCAAGTTCTATCAAGCACATTAAGTGTTTATTATATTTTTTTTGTTTTTTATTTTACTTTATTTTCTTGGTACTGCAAAAGTGGCTGCAGGATATTTATTATAAGGGTTATCAAGAGTCAAGTTAATTACTTTCCCTCTCTTCTTAAAAACTGCTTTTTATGTTTAAATTTCAAATTAATGAAACTTCCCTCTTCTCTCTCCCATGTTTCTGACACCATCAACACCAGTTTTTTTTTCTCTTTCCTTATTTAATCAATAACTTCTTCACAAAGCTGTTTCTCTCTCTCCTTCCTAAAATAAAAACTCAAATCAATCTTTCCTCTCTCCTTCTTCATCCTCTAGCTTTCTCTCACTCTCGCTTTGCTCATCCCTTTCCTCTGCCAAATCAAAACCTCAAAACCCCTAAATTGCACAAAATGTCCAGCTCCTTTTCTTCCTATTCCTCCGCAGCCATGACTATTGAAGAGCTAGAAAATTTAGCGCGACTCACCAAGAATTACAGAGAACAGGAGGCTGCTTTGCTAAAATCTCTACCACAAATGAGTCCTACATCGAAGCGAAGCAAGGGTAAAACTGCAAAAAGGGAGGACAAAGGCAAGAAAGTAGCCAGAGAGGTTTAGCCAAAAGGGAAAGGTAAATCTATTCTCTCTCGCAACTCTCTGATGCGATCCTACTCTATTGATTGGAAGTTCTTTAGGAAATCTGAGTTCGACTTTAAAAGCATGTTTGAATATCAGGGATGGTTATATTTTTTAAGGCTTAACAAGCCTTGTTATGAAAATGTGGTGAAGGAATTTTATGCATCTTTGAAAGAAGTGAATTCTGAGTGTTTGTCCTTAGGGATTGATGGTGAAGAAATGTTTTTAACGCTTGATGATTTGAGCAAAATCTTCAAGATTCCGAACACAGGGTCTAGAATAACTAAGATTAAGGAAGTGACAAAAGTAAGTGAATACAATAAGGAAGAGTTTTTGGAGAAAATTATGAGAAACGGTAATCTAAGAAGAAGTCTATAGTCGACTTCTCTGACTTGCAAGAAAACATAAAATGGCTATATAAGTTAATCGTGCACTACATCTTTCCAAAACGTAGATCGTTAACTTACGTGAATCAAGTAGAGTTGTGCTTCATTTGGCATATAGTCGAAAGGAAACCTTTCAACTTGTGCTATGCAAACTTTGACAAGATGGTGAGCAAACCCAAGAAGCTGCCATATGACATGATTCTTACTTGTATTTTTAATTTTTTGAATGTGTACTTGAAAAAGAAGAAATGTCAGCCTGTGTTAAGGCTTGACAATAATTCATTGAAGTTAAAAGATAAAGAGGAGGCTGAGGAACCAAAAGTGGAAAAGAAGTCTGCAAAAGAAGGTACAGAAAAATCAAAATTAGAAAAGGTATATGAGAGTTTAGAAAAAAGATAAAATCAGTCCTGAGAAGGAAAATGTAGGATTAGAAAAAGAAAAAGGAGGATTAGAATAAGAAATTCAAGAAAAGTTAGCTGAGAATGTTGAGGAAATGGAAAAAGCTAAGAATTTAAAGAAATAGAAAGGGAGTCCAGAAAAGGGACTAGAAGCTGAGGCTGAAACGAAAGCAAAAAAATAGAACAAAGCTGAATTAGAACTTGAGGTTGAGGAGGCTAGTGAAGCTAAAATAGAAGAATTGTTTTTAAACGATGATGAAGAAGAGATAGATCTTAATACTGGAAAAGAGGTAGAAAAGGAAGATGAAGTCAAGAAGACACCACTGAAAGAGGATGAACCTAGTGACAGAGAGGTCGTGCTAATGGAATTGGAAAATGGTTTGATCAAGGAGCATAACAAAGAACTTGAAGTGAGTATCAAACATGGTAAGGATGTCATAGAGCATACCAAGTACTTGGTTGACTCTATGGAAAAGTTAAAAGGTCTCAATGAAAGGAGACTGACTCTTCTTAAGGTCAAATTTGCTGCATCCTCTCAATCCTCTAGAAAGCAAAAATGGTTTAAAAGCACAACTGCACCCTCTCAATCTTCTGGAAAGCAAAAGAGGTTTAAAAGAACTGCTCAAGGAACTATCTACAAAAGTCGCAAACCTCCTCTTCCTACTACCACCAAAAGATCCTTCTCTCCCTCTATTGCTCAAGTTATTTATAGTACCAAAAAGGCCAAAATTGACTCTTAATGATGATCGATACCCCCTGTTGTCTATTTTCTACTGCTTGTTGTTTTCTATTTTATATGTGTTGCTCTTATTTTTCTTTGGAGAACAGTTATGTCTATGTCTGTTGACTTTTCTATTAACTTGTTGTTTATTAATTAGTCCTGTGTGTTGTTAAATTTTTTTAAGAATAGTTTACATTTTTAGTTAATTGGTTTTATTTGTGCTTTATTTTCTCTATTGTTAATTCCCTGATAAATTCTTTATGTGATTTTTTACCCTATTTTATGATGACAAAACGAGGGAGAACACTACACTGCACATAGTCTTGAAAACCACAGTAAAACTTAAATGTTGAATTCTAACTGTGTATTATTCATGTTCTAATGTTGGTTATTTTGTATTCTAATGTTGAGAATAGAATTTGTTTCTCTTCAGAAATGTTTCTGACTTCTAGACTTTAGAACTTCATTCTAATTCTAAAGTCAGGTTCTAATCTTTTTTCTATTCTGAATCTCATAAGCATTATTTGCACTTATACAGGGGTATTCATTTCATGATAAATCTACTGATTTTAGGACTTCTATTTTTTGGTATGCATAAATTTAGGGGGAGCACATGTATTCATTGTTAATAAATTTATTGGTTGTCATTATCAAAAAGGAGGAGATTGTTGGCTCAAGGTTTATTTCTCCTCTTGATTTTGATGATTATTTTAAACCAAATAAATTTATATATTATGTTTGTGCTCAAAATATTTTATGCAGATTTTGTTATTAAAGATTAATTGAAGAAATCATTTTCCTACATCCAAGACATTTGCTTGAAGACCATGAAGACTTGGAAGAATTACTTTTGGGTTGGTATGTGTCTTAGGAAATTAATGTAGGTTTGAGAGAAATAATGATTATAAGCACAAAATTAAATTTTTTTTTCTCTCTTAAAAATTATTTTTAAATGTTTTAAATAAGAAATTTGAAAGTAATGATCAAAAGATTTTCTCCATGTTTTTATTTTCAAAACATCTTTGGAGTAAATTTTAGTTAACGGTTATTTAATGCATTTTTGATCTACAACTGTGTTTTTGAATTCAACTGTCAGAATTCTGCTGCAGCTGTTAACTTTCTGATTTTAAATACAACTCATGGTTTACTGCACCATCTCTTCACATTTAATGCTAGCTGTCGTGCATGCTTAAACCAAAGGACAAGTTCATTAAATACTCCTCATGCCTCTCCTTACTTTAGCCAAGAACGTGACAGACTCATTTAATGCTCTCAATTTTAAACGTTATTAAAGTGAACATGTCATTTCTCTATAAAACTTTTTCAAATTCTTCTTGTTAACGTTGCACAAGAGTTCGAGCCATTGTTCAAGCTTTCAAAATCTCTCAAAGTTCTCTCTTCAATCCCCCTTTGTTTTCTTTTCATCATTTGTTCTTCAAGAAATACCATCCAAGTGAAAAGAATTTCAATTTTCATCTCTTTCTAAAGAATAGATCTGTGTTTTTGAGTTTGAATCTGTATTCTGTTCTTTTGTGCTTATAACTGCATTTCTCTCTTTCCATATAGATTTTTGTAATCTGTTGTGGTTAGAGATTTTCAAAAAGAAAATATACTTGTGTAATAGCTTAGTTGAGAAGCTAGTGTGTTACAGGTTTTCGAGCAACTTTCTCCTTGGGTGAGATTATAAAATCTTGATTTGAGTTTTCTAATCTCTACAAAATAGAAAAGGGTAGAGGTTAACTAGAACCTGTGAAATCTGGTGGGTTAAGGTTAGATTTAAGTATTAAATCTATTTTCTTTTAATTGTTGGTTTGTCTCTTACCCTTGAAAAGAGATAACATAGTGAAGGATCTCAAGATGTGTCTTGGGGAGTGGATGTAGGCGAGTTAGTGTCGAACCACTATAAATCACTGTGTCTATCTTCTTTCCATTTCTGAAGTTGTTGCTTGATTATTTTCAGTTTACACAAGTATTTATAATTTCAGAAATGCTAAGTTAATTTAAACTCAGTTCTGATTGTAAGCAAGCTCTATCTCTATATAAAATTAAAACTTTGGATTTCTGCATCATAATCTTCTGAAGTTCTAATTGGATATTCTAAATTTATTTTAGTCCAAAACTTTAGGTTTAATCCTTTTTCTAATGTTACAAAAAGGTTTGTGAAAAAGTTCTAAACGTATATACTTCACTTCGCAAAGTCTTTCTAAACCTGCAGTAGCTTTATGAAGCTGTTTTAATCTTAATAACTTCTCTTCATTGAGCTGTTCTAATCTTGCAAGAAGACTTGTGAGTTAGCTCTAATTTCAATTACTATACTTCACATAGTCGTTCAAATCTTGAAACTGTGTTGTAAGAGTGATTTAAATTGAATATCTGTATCTTATAAATACATTCTAATTCCACTGCAAATAGAATTCTAATTTGGTGCTTTTTAAAGCAAAATTTTTAGAAAGCCCAATTCACCCCTCCTCTTGGGCTGTGCCATACCTATAAACAGGACCCACAATAATACTAGACTCTTAAGTAACCTCTAATTAATGGATGATACAGGATTCTCACAATCCTTATCCTAGTAGAATTTATCTTAACTCCAATATATATATATCCCCAATTTACTCCAAGAAGAGACAAATTCTCAAATACTCTTAATACTCAATTTTGATGGTTAACAATATATATTCTCGTTAAATTGAACCAATGAGTTGCTCCTCCTTTCGTCACATTGTCAAATATGTCTCTTTCTTTTAGCAATAAAAATTGATCTGGCACTATCCCCATTAAAAGATTAACCGATGATGTCTCTACACCGTACCCACTTCACATCCTCTTTTTATTAGTTTACACATACATATGCAAAAACAATACTATATAAAATATTGGCTTAATCACAAAAAAAAAAACTGAACTTATGCCTTTTTTTTTCAAATTTGGTCAATACTTTTAATTTTATTAATCAATACTTTATACTTATTTTTCTTTGTCAATTGTAGCCTCCATCTAGAGTTTGTTAATGTTTGCTAATGTGTCCATTATGTGGTTCAATTTTTTTTCAAATCACATCCACATGGACATGTCACATAAAATGCTAATTTGAATATAAAAGGCTTAGTCACCAAAAAAAGCCTAAACTTATGAGTTTTTTTTTTTAAATTTGGCCAATACTTTTAATTTTTTCAATCAATTCCTATACTTATTTCTTTGTCAATTGTGGCTTCCGTCTATTGTTTGTTAATATTTACTGATGTGTGCATTAATGTAGTCCAATTTTTTTCAAATCACATCTACGTGGACACACCACATAAGAAAACTAATTTAAACATAAAAGTACATTAAAGGCATGTCCGTGTGGACGTGACCTAAAAAAAATTATACCGCATTAACAAAAACATCAGCAAACATTAATGGACTCACGACAGAAGTCATAAATTGACAAAAAAAAATAAATACATTGTATTGATTGATAAAATTAAAAGTATTGGCCAAATTTTAAAAAAACTTATAAGTTCTGGCTTTTTTTATAATTAAACCTAAAATATTAGCATATAAATGCATCATGGCGGACATCCATAACCTGCCTTAACAACCAATTCCAACCTGAGACCTCGTTTTTTTTTTTAAAATCAATAATAATGACAAGTGGCTTATGATTGCCAATATCAAATTTCAACTTTGAAGATTCTATATTCATATACGTTGATGCTTATATGCTTCAACATATGTGACCAACAATCCAACACTTTAGCCTTTGCACTGTTAACATGATGGTAAGCCAACACGAATCGAATTAATGTTCAATATTAATTGTTAATCATCAAAATTAAGTTTTGAGAGTATTTAAAAATTCGTCCCCTTTTAGAGTAAATTTGGATTTCCTACTATGATAGAATTATGAGAATCTTGTATTATCTATTCGTTAGAGTTTTCTTAGGAGTCTAGTATTATTGTTTAATATATTTTATTGTTATATGTTAATAGTAGTCCTCTCAAAAGTATTGATTATTTATATCCAACAAATGTTTGAATTGACGGACGACTAAAATATAAGTTGTTTAAGCTTGAATTGTTGGACTACTTAAATCTGAATTTGTTAGTACTATTTAAGTTTAAATTTGGAGAATTGCTTATATCTGAATTAAGAAACTGTTTATGGACCACTTAAGTCCAAATTGGAGAATTAAATATATCCGACCTATCTATGTCCAAATAAGGGCTTATTGACCTCCATTTAGTTGTGTTGCCTACGCTTTTATCATGACATAAAGAATAAAAGTTCAAGGCAACAAACTAATTAAAAAAATTACTTTGTCCTATTGAAATAGAGAAAATAAATATCATTGTCTTATTAATTCAATTTAAATTTTCATCGACAATTAGCAGTAACTTACTATCCCTCACCCAAAAACAAAAAGAAGAGAAATCATATAGCTCGTTTAGCGCTTGTATTAATAAGAATTCAAGTGGAGAGATAGTTGTAAAAGACCAATACAAATCACTAGAAGCATTTAAACTTGATTTTCAAGTACCACAAAAGCATAATGATAAAATTGCATAAGAATAAACTTATAAAATTAATGCTCCTTAAAAAACATCCCTATGACTTTTTTTCATTAATGAAAGGAATAGTCATTTCATAATAACATCCCAAGCATGTAATTTAATCAACAAATCATTATTGCTGCTCCAACTTATTGATAGAGATGCTAAGGCAAAAATATATCCTAAGTTCAATCACACAATAGTAAGGCCTTTCATTATTCAAATAAAATAATTATATTATAAAATAAATTTTTACTGTTCTTATGCAAATCACGTTTAACTTTATTGGCTGAGAAACATAAAAAGCAAACTATTGCTGTTAATTTGACTTGAGGACTAAATATAATTTATTTTAAAAGACTAAGAATATATGATTTTCTTTCAATATTTCTCGATAGAGACAAAGAAAATCCACAAAGTGTTGCAAAAATCTTGATACTATAATTGGCAAATAAAATAAAATACATATTTATATGTTGTGGATATGATTTAGACTACTGTTCACAAGGGTTTCAATAATGGATTTTGGGACATCCTACCTCTCAATATTAATTGAATAAATATGGTTCTATTACTTGCTTTTACCCTGATGAAGTGCTAGCCAGATGTTAGTAATTAATTAACATGTACATGCAGGGATAATTGGTCTCTTTAATTGCCAACATTGCAAATTTATCGTAAAAATTAATTAATAAGCATATATAAAACAACCTTAGCTCAAACATGTATAATTTCTCAAAAGTAAAGTATTGAATGATTCATTAGATCTAAGACAAACCTGAATGGCATAGTACAGATCGAGTCCGACCAAAGACACGTAAAGGCAACAAAGAAAAAATAGAAAATTAATAAAAACGGAAATACAAAACCATTAAAACTCTGATTTTCTAACAAACTAACGCCTAACAAAATAATAAAGGGCATAAAAGTGAAAACAAATCCAAATGAAGAAAGATTTAAATTCAAAAGTCAACAAGACATTCTTTAAATATAAGTTTCAAAATATGACATCTACTGAAATTACTCAATTTTTAATTGATGACCATGGATTGTAACCCTACATGCTTGCACGATTTAATGGATGACTAGCAACTAGTAATTTTAATTTGGATTGAATATGGTTGATCACACGAATTTAACTTGGTTTGATCTTTTCTAAATTCATATGAATTATTTTCACTATGGCTTTGTTGTAATTGATTTTTTTTTCTTCATGCTAGTTAATTATTTTTCGAGACTTCATCAAGATGGTTCGCATAATTGAACTTTCGACTTCGCGTAAAATTCTATGTATAAAAATTTTGAGCAACAACGAAGGGGATTCAAATCTTAAAATAATTTTCACTTTTCAAAGATCTGTTGATGAATATTTTGAAACCACAACACCAGGCAAGATAGGTTTTCCTCATCTTACGGAGTGGACTATTGAATGTACATGTGAATTCCAACTTTCACATTAAGTAGTTAAGCATGTCCCATGTCATTTGTTACAATCCCCACTTCACTCATTTCAAACTCCATCAAATAAGCTTTCGCTTTTGAGAAGTCGCATCTACAATAATGAAGTTTCTCGGCATCTTACTTTCAAATTTGTTGGAGAATTTTCCTTTGTTTAACACTATTAGGAGTGACTTGAAGATGTGTTGGCAAGAAATAAGCAACTACTTTTGAAAGCCAAAGTGTATCATGCTTTATTTACATCACTCTTCACTTATGATCGCTTTCTTAATGTCATTCATCGTTTCTGTGGACATTGGAGTGCTTCAAGAAATACTCTTTTTCTCCCAGCTGGAGAAGAGTCGATTCTCTTTGATATTTGAAATTTTTAGGACTTCCAATCCATAGCTCATTTTATGATGAAATGATCCTTTCAGCTGCAAATCTTACTTGAGTTGGTTGAGGTGGAACTTCCTTCTTACCACAAAGCTAGAAAGATTTATTTTATGCATACTACAAAAATGTCAAACGAATTGACAACAACTTCAAGTTGAATGTTGGCAATTGAGTGAACATTTTGGTTCCGCGGTCTTATTAGTTATCTTGAGCCTCTTGAAAAAGACTACACCAAAAGAATTGCTCCTCCCAAGATGAATTTTGATCCTTCAAGTGTTATCGACAATAAATTATCGCGACATGTGAACTAGCAAAAGCCTTTTGAAATTCTGAACATGGAAGATGATCTACGAAAAGCAGTTTACTTAACTACTTTGATTTCTTATTGGCTATGTTGGTCTATACTTCCATATGATCTTGTGAATCGTATTCATCCTAGCACCTTCAAAGTTGCAAGTATGATCACATCTAGTGAAATCTTTTCTTTGGCCATATCTATTTTGGCAAGCATTTATATAGGCCTTTGAACAATCTCTACGACTATAACTTTGAAGAGGTGTGAAGTACCGTTGCCTTTCCATTATGTTTATCCTTGGTTAGGTAACCATTTTGATACACATTTTACGCATGTTATTGATAGAGATGTAAAGATGATGTTCTATAGTGGACAACAAATGACTAAGTATTATAATGACACTGAAGTCACCAAACTTTTTATGAAAATAAAAGCTTATTTGGGTCCATCTTGTATCATGAAGAAAGGCTTTTTTTTTTAGGATAATGGTAAGTTGTCTTCATATCAAATGGAACACTTCATCAACTTTTGTTCAAGCTTCTTGACTTTACACTATAAGAATCAATACATCATTAAGTCATACAGTCCTTATAGATTTAATAGATAGCTGGGTTATTGCCAACATCTTCCCGGTAACAAGATGTATCCTTTTCAAGAGTATTTTTGAAGACAATCATACAACTTTGGGAATCTTGTATTTATCTAGCTAGTGGTGTTAAACTAACTATTCCCTCAGTGAAACTTGATGGTTGTTTTTCATATACTGAAGCATACAAGGATTAGTGGAAAATAAAATGGTCTAAAGCATTTTCTCAAGATGAGATGCCAAATTTAAGATTAATGCCAAAATTATTGAAATCTTCAAAGCTTTCTCATTTGAAGAATTCAAATGTTGAAAAGGGTAGATGTGTTTCTTTAGATCCTCCCTAAGAATATATTGTTCAGAAGGGTAAAAGAAAAACACCAATTATGTTGAAGATAAAATCACAAGTAGCTGTTAATCCTTCTAAAGCGAAGGTAACTAGCACTTCCATAAAGAAACTCTTTTATAGATGCTAACAATGTATCAAATCCTTCAAATAATGGCATCCTAATTCAAGTTGCAACAACTCCTAATCAATTAGAGTTAGTAGAAGATGCATTGAATTCTCACTCTAGTTAAAAGTGTTTTAGAAGAGATATGCTTGATTTATCTTCTTCAAATGAAGAAAAGAACAATTCTGATCATTGTTGGAAGAAAGTAAAGCGAAATAATCAGGCTTCATCAGTACAATAATTTTATGATCCTAATGACCTGGTAAGCTTTTGCTTTTCTTTTTTTAACTTTTTTTCCTTCTTCTTTCTTTTTTTTAACTTCACGCTTTTGAACTTTACTTTGCAAATTTCTTATCTTAGGAGTGTTGTCGAGCTTCTAAGTGTGGTGTCTCTTCAAAAACTTGTTGTTGACAGGCCCGATCGGCACTCTATCTTAATCAATTATCTTGTATACTCCATTCGAGTAGACTTCTTGAACTACGTATGGCCTGTCCCAGTTTGAGATGACCTTATTGTTTATATGCTGCAATATGATTATTATTCTTACTGCTAGTACCAAATCGCCAACTTGAAAAGGGCGGATTCGCAACTTCTTGTTAAAAACTTTGCACATTCGAGCTTGATAACACTCCAAATGTTGTTGCACTTCAGGTCACTTTTCATCCAATGCTTCTAACTCTTACAGGTGAATTCGAGCATCGTCTTCATTAGAGAACCCTTCTTGAATGACGATTCTCAAGGATGGAATTTATTGTTTCAAAGAAAGAACAACTTCTACACCATAAACAAGCGACTATGGAGATGCTTCGGTTGATGTTCTATATGTAGTTCGATAAGCCCATAAGGCTTCCTCGATTCTTTCATGCCAATCCTTTTTTGAACGATTGATTATTTTCTTGAGAAGTTTGCCCAAAGTCTTATTGAACACCTCTGTAAGCCCGTTTACTGGTGCATTATACATGGATGAATTATATTGCTTAAATTTGAATTGCTCACATAATTTGTCCATGGCTTTATTGTAGAACTCCCTTCCATTATTAGTTATGATGTATTGAGGCACACTAAAACAATAAATAAGGTTCGTTCTAATAAAGCTCACTACAGTCTCCTTCTTAATTGCTTTGTATGGAGCAACTTCAGCCCATTTCGAGAAGCAATCAGTAGTAGCAAGAATGCATAGGTGACCACTTGAACTTCTTAGAAGTGGTCCTACAACATCAATCCCCAAGCTTCGAAAGGCCGTGATGCTACTATTGGGTGAAGTGGTTTAGACAGTTGATGAATTAAGTTTGAATATAATTGACATTCTTAACGCCTTTTGGCATGATTCATGCAATCTTTTACCATTGTAAGCTAATAGTACCTCATCCTTTTAATCTAAAAGTGCAATTTTAGCCCAGATTGATGTGTACCACAAACACCTGAATGTGCTTCTTCTAAAACTTTGTTAGCTTCTTACTCCCCAAGGCAACGTAGGAAGACTCCATCAAGAGAGTGACAATAAAACATACCTTTGAAGTTTATGAAGCGAGAAGCCTTGCGTCTTATTTCAACTTTCTTTCTTGGATCATCTGACAAATTTCCATGCTCCAAATAATTTACAAGCGGAAGTCGCTAATCTTCTTTATCAATTTCATAAACAGAGACACCATCCACTTCTTCAAATTTAACATCCAACATAGGTGGTACTACCCATCTTTTACATACTGACACCTTTACTTCTACATCTAGTAATGCTAGAGTTAACACCAATGTTAAAGAATCAGCTTGACAATTTTCTTTTTACAACATGTGCTTGATGGAAGTATCATTAAATTGAGAGAGAAGCTTAGCAACATAGTTGAAGTAAGCTAATAACTCTGGCTTTCTTACTTCATATAAGGAGAGTACTTAGTTAATAACCAACTTCAAATCTCCAAATATCACCAAGTTAGATATCTCCATGTCAATCACCATTTCTAGGCCACGTATCAAAGCTTGATATTCTACAACATTATATGAGCACCTCTTAACTAAATTAAACACAAAAGGTAAGATTTCCCCTTCTAGAGTGATGAAAACAACTCCAGAACCTACATCCATTTGACATGATGCACCATCAAAGAATATTCTCCAAGGTTATAGAACTTCAAAAAAGGAAGCTTCTTCGTCCGGCAACTCTTTAGAGAACTTCCAATCATCAGGAATGGGATGGTTTGTAAGAAAATCAGTAAGAGCTTACCATTTTGTTTCTCTTTGTAGGATGTGTGTTATCTCAAACTCTTAGAGTAATTGCCACGCCCCAAAAATAGAGATATGACGGTCCTAGAGTCCAGTTAAGCTTAAGGCCACCGAATACCACATAGAACCCACATCTGAATTAAACTTGTTGTGAATAAACAATTTGCTTCATATTTAATACTTTATACTTAGATAAGCTAAACACTTATTACTTTTGATTAACTAATTTCCCAGGATATTTTTCTTTTTAAAATAAAATTTAAAGTAATCAACTTATATTCATGCAAATCTTCTGATATTGAAATTTACACTCATACACAACTAAAACCTTTTACATATATCTATAGAGCAACTAGAGATATCAATTTATTACATAAATTACTCATAAAATTCCAACATATATTTATCTGGTCTCTTGCCTCTGGCTAAAAGAAAGAAAATCAAGAGACTGTAGAACTGAATCACTTCTACCTAAAATACAGACGCTTTAATGAGACGTCAACTCAGTGAGTATATAGTGTTTCTTAAATGACATAAACATTTTATACATGTTATGACTTATAAATCAATTAACTCAATATAGTAAACTCATTACTGATTTAGTTCATATAAACAAAATTCATAAGAAATAAGTTTCTATTTTCAATATCATATCAACACACAACAAACAATCACTTGTATAGTGCCAAAGAAAATACACCACTATATACACTTTAGTTTTATCTCACTCTGCTCAAATAATTCAGTTTAAATAATAGAATTTCATAAAATTACAATTATCTCAGAATCACTATATTTACTTTAACAGTACTAAAGAAACATATTCCTATTTACATTCTACTACTATCTCACTTTACACAAATATCTCAAATAATTCATCTATATGTCAAAATTTCAAAAAATTACACAAAGAAGGGGTTAAACACCATAATTCACATTGATAGTGAGGTTTAGTTTTCCACTCATTAATTAAACTATCCAAAACAATTTTTTAGCAATCATCAACCTATAATCAAATTTACATTTTTCATTTCAATCATTTGTTTCAATGTCTTAATTAATATTTAAACTCATAAAATTTCGATTCATAATTTACATTTACATTCTATTTTCATTAATCGTCATAAATTTATATTTTAAACAACTAATTAATTAATTTTTTTATAAATTTAATTATGATTTTGTAATCCATATTTCATTAAGTACATATTTGAATTCATTTTATTTACTTTAATAACTAAAAAACTTATTTGATTTACTTAAATATATTTCAAAACCATTTAGCTTAACATGCTTTCCTTTTAGAAATCACATTTTACTTTTCAACCAATTTAATAATGGACTTTTTAAATTCATTTTTAAAATAATTACTTATTTCATTTATTAAAATCAAATGTATATATCTTACCAAATAAATATAATAAAATTTTGCAATAAAAATCTTTCAATTTCTTTACTTTACTTATTTTCAAAATATCACTTAAAATTCCATTTTCAAATGATTTACTAAATTCGATCAAATACAAACTAAACTTTTCTTTTATTTAATCAATTTATTCTTTCATTAATTTATTTTCTCATTTAATTATACAATCTGTTATTTGGTAAATTTAACTCTTTAAAAAAAACTATTTTCATAAAAAATTGACAATTTTATCTATAATTCAAGTTGTCCAAATTTCACATATCTCACAATAATCACAAAGTCCTTCTATCGAACAGCACACACACACACACGATAATTTCCCCCTCCATTCTCAATATATCTCAAATTCCTTATATAAATATTTATTTCCCATTTTTATTAATTTGTTAATAAGCTTAGACCATCTAAATTTCAATTTCTTCTAGTTAAAAATTCTTATCATCTTTAATTTGCTAATTCTCATAATTTATTTAATCTTTAATCAAACTAATATAAAACAATAATTTCTAACTTGCAATATATACTTAATTTAATAGACTGAATTTTGAAAGTATACCGATAAAAATCGGATTTCGGTTTTGAGTTCAATGTGCAAAACCCACTGCTCTGCCTCCCGCAGTCTCGTCGGAAACTCACCGGCACCGACGTTAGGCCGCCACAAGCGGTGGCCGAAAAATCGACTTCACCCGAACTTAGCAACATATGCATCAAAATGCTTGAAACTTCATGGAGAATCCAAATTTGTGATCGATTCGGACTGGATGAGTCTCCTTTGGCCGGAATTTCCCTCGACAGCAGCTTCATCACTGTCGTCCATGGCAATTCCTCCTCCACACTTCGTTACTGGAATTGGTGGGGGGGAAGAGCTCGCCTAAAGAAGGGGATTCGATTGGAACCATCCCTGGACTCTGAAGTCAACAGAACGGCGAAACACAGTCGGAAACCCAACTGTCACAGTGCCTTAATCTGTGACTTCCTCTTCCTTTCCATCGTTGCAATAATCTCAGCTATAAATGCCATCCTTAGGTTCCATGCATCGTATAGAGTACTCTCAGGTCTCCGATCATCGATTTCCATGGAGTTTGGCCGGAGAACAAGGAAGAGAAAGGAGAGAGAGGAGCCGGCGTCGAGGAAGGTGGGCGTGAGAAGGAGAGAGTGTGCGTTTCTCTCTTTTTTTTTTACTTTTTTCTTTTCCTTCAAATTTTTTTAACTATTTACGTAGACATTAACCTAACTTTCCAACTGACTATTACCAAAATTTCAAACCAACAAATTTTCAACAAAATTTTCCTTTACGTTGAATTTTGCTTCCATATATTTGTATTAATTACCAAATAAATTATTCACAACTATTATAAATTTTTATCTTTAATAATTAAACACTATTATAAATTTCTACAGAGAATTGGTTGCTGGACACTTTGGATGCTAAGCTCTTCCATAGTTAGATGTTCTATGGCCTACTATTTTTGGAATTTGCTACTAGAAATTATGGGAACAACACAATTTGTGGATTTTTCGTAAAGAACATGTCACGATTCAAGAGCTGGTAAGGGAAGTGTTATTCTAGGATAGAGATATTATGGATTCTAATGAAATTTTAGTTGATCATGGTAGTCCAGTTGTTCATAAGGAATCCTCCCAGATTGCTTGGTCCCTGGTCCCTGGTCCCTGCCTCCATCAAACTTTTTCAAGTTCAATACGGATGGCTCTATTATGGGTAACTTGGCATGTGGTGGAGGTCTTCTTCGAGATAATAATGGTCGTTGGATTAAGGGTTTCGTCTCTAAAATTGGCACTTGCTCGGTTCCTAAAACTGAGCTTTTGGACTGTTATGAAAGGGCTAGAAATGGATAAAGATTTAGGTATTTAAAATATCCAAGTGGAATGTGATAGCCTAGTTGTGGTCCAGTACTTGAAGGGAATAGTTAAGTCCTCTAACTCTCTTCAACAACTAGTCATTGTCATTCAACACTTGTTTCTTCAATTCAGTGTTTGTGAAATTACTCATATATATAGGGAAGCCAATTTTTGGGCAGAATTTCTATGTAAAATTGCTAGAGACTATCCCTTGGGTACCCATCTCCTTTTGAACCCTCCATCAGGGTTGTCATCATGGATTTGGCATGATAACATGGATATCTCATATCCTAGATTAACAATGTTTCTTAGAACTTTGCCCTCTCTTTTTTTTTTTTTATCAAATACCCATTTGTAGGTCTTTTATTTTGTCAAATACTCATTAACAATATCATTGATTAAGATTTTTTTAATTAAATGTTATAATTTAATAAGCACAGATAATTCTTAATAAAATTAAAATCAAGAATTAAATATTTGATAAATTTTAAAATTTAAAATCACAATAAAATTAAGAAACAATTTAATTATAATTACTTACGAATATTTCAATTCTTAAAAATCTGGGTATTACAATGATAGAGCCCACTTCGCTAGTCTTTTAGACAAGAATGGTTTAGCCATCAAACATTTGATGGAATCAACACATGAAATCAACCGAATTGAATGAGCCTACAAGTAATGCCTTAGTTTATTTATAGTAAACATTAGTTCTAAACACATCTTCTCAATTAGCAAATAGTTCAATTCAACACCAGTTAGTGTTCTATGAGATAATACAACACATTCCCCTTCCCTTTATCATTTTCTTGTGCTAATAGTACTCTCAAAGATCATTATTGAGCAGCAATATACAAGATGAGGGGACGTCCTTGTATCAGCTCTATAAGAACAAGTGGATTCATCAAGTGTGACCTAATGCTTTTAAAAGCATTGCTACATACTTCATCCTATTCAAAAGGGACACCCTTTTTCAGGAGTTGACTGAATGACTGACATCGACTAGCTAGATTTGAAATAAACCTTCGAATGTATGCTAACTTTTCTTGCAAGCTTTTGAGTTTTCAAATGTCACGAGGTTCTGACATTTTGAGGATTGCATAAATTTTTGACTGATCAATCTCAATACCTTGATGTCTCAAAATGAACCCTAAAAATTTTCTAGAACAGACTCAAAATGCACATTTTAAAGGATTCATCTTCAGTTGGAGTTTACATAAATGCTGAAATACTTATCAAAGATCATGGATGTGGTTAGTTGCTTTCTTTGACTTTATAACTAGATCGTCAATATAGCATTCAACATTTTTATGGAACATATTATCAAAGATCTTTGGCATTGCTTACTGATGAGTAGCACTAGCATTTTTCAATCCAAAAGCCAGAACTGTGTAGCAATATATAAATTTTGATGTTCGAAATGTTGTCATTTCTGCATCCCTAATAGCCACTAGTATTTGATTATAGTCAAATGAACCATCCATGAAGGAAAGTCAGTCATAACTAGTTGTGGCGTGCACCATAATTTTAATGATGGGAAGAGGAATGTAATCCTTTGGACATGCATTGTTTACATCTCGAAAATCTACACAAATTCTTAACTATCCATTTTTTTTTACAAGACCAATGTTTGATATCCAAGTAGGATACTTGACTTCACTTATGAAACCGGCATCAATGAGTTTATTGACTTCAACTTCTATTTGTGGAATCAATTATGGACAAAATTGCCTTTAAGCTTGTTTTGCTTGCTTCACACTAGGTTTTATTGCCAAGTTAAGGATTGCTTCCTTAGGATCTAATCCTGACATCTCTCTATAGGACCATGGAAAGAGATCTCGATACTCTCGAAGCAGTTCAACATACTCCATTTTCGCCTTAGATGATAAATTTGCACTAAGAAAAATTGGACAAGGCTCTTCCATTGTTCTGAGATTGACTTCTTTCAACTCTCAACTGTACCTTTATTTCCCTCTTCTAAAGGAAAACGAGCATCCTCAGCATTTTCCTCAACATCAATTTAGTCTTGATCAATGTCTTTAAAAGTAATGTGGCTAACCATCACTACATGAAGTTCTTATTCCTCAGGTTGATTAAAGACTTAGCAAGTTATAATCATGGTATGTGGTTTTGCCTTCAATGCAGATCTCATGGTCACCACCCACTTTTCTTTTCATTCGAGAGGGGATTTTGCTACACAAGTCATTGCAATCTATAGTAACAGTAGATTGCTTCTTTTTATTCTTCTTTCATTTACTTGGCTTTGAAATCCTAAATCTTTGTTGGATGGAGATTCTACTTTGCACCTTTTGGAGTTTCAATTCAATCAAAGATCGAAATATGATTTGAAGAAACTTCTAATCGACCGAAAATAGAAGGTCTTGAAACCTCGATTTTTGTCTCTTCTATTTCTTCAATAGAAATATGATTAGAGGTTTCTCTTCTGTTTTTCTAGCATAAAGGAGTAGGATCTTGATACCCCAAGCCAACTTTAGACCCTTGGTAAGTAGTATTCTTCTCCTTTAATACTTTATGAATCCCAATTGATGCTTGCTCACTATCACCATTTTTAAAATCACTTGTCAATTTGGCCATATCAGTAGAACCAAACCGAGCTTTAGTTAATAGATTGTAAGCATTAGGTTCAAAACCACTTATTCTTTTGGCTGGGAATGCTCCAAGCTCAATTATCAAGCTCTTGGAAGGTCTTGTAAAACCTTTCAATGGTAACTTGAAAACTTTAGGAGAAATAAGACTAGTGATTGGTAGAATCAAATCTTTCAAACCTTCAAATCTTTCAAACCTTGTATGATATCTTCTTGATTTGAGAAAGAAAATTGATCACCTTTGCTTTGAGATATGTACAAAATGAATCTTTATTTTTTCAACAACTGTTTGATTTGTCTTTACTAAGGCATCATGCTTGCTTTCTTTTATTCAGGAAGATTCCCCTTCTTCAATCTTCTTTGCAGGAGCACTTACTTGAACATTGTCAAGAGCTGGTTGAATTTCCTCAATTGAAATTCTTCAAAGTAGAACTTTGCATCGACGAAATATGATTCAGCTTCAGCTTAGTGGTGAATGACCACCAAAGCATAACTTGTATCTTTTTATTATGTGTCATAACTCATAACTCGTAAGACAATATTACCCAAAGAAAAACACTTCAAATTTACTTATTACCATAACTCAATGTCTTTACAACATAAAATTCAATAAAGAAATGCAAATTCTACTTCCTCAACACTCATAGTTTAATACCAAGGTTTCATTTTTCTATCAAAAACGCCTAGTCCATAAGTAGATACAAAAATCTCAACAAGAAGAGGATATTGTAATAATAAAAAAGAATGACAGGTATGCTAGCCAAGAGAATGATCGGAAGGACAAATCTCAATCCTCCTTCTAATATCAATATAAGAGTAGCACAAAAGGATATCATCATGGCCGCAATAGAAATGAAGAGAGTAGAAAGACCAATAATCAACTTTGTAGGCAAAGATTTGAGAAAATCATCTTCTGAATAGCGTGATGTAAGGAATCCTAGGAACATCAACACTGATGTTGAGGAGCCAAAGAGAGAAACAGCGTCGGATATTATAAAAATCATAAATGATTTCTCATGTGCAAATATAGGATAACCAGTTTCTTGAATGTTACCACTAGGAACTGTAAATGCTGCCGTGAACATTATAGTAATGATAAGTGCACCTACTACTGTACAGGACGTTGCTTTTCTTTCATCCATTTTTCTCTATCTTTTATTATCTCTTTATGGCTTTTAGAAAATATCTCACTATCTCCTTCATTATCGACGTTGGTGTATTCTTTATACGAAGGCATGGAAATGCTTTCTACTTCCTACATTAAAAACATTTTGCTATTACATGAGTCAAACTATAGTATAGAAAAAAACTAGTGAGCATAATTTCTCCCAACATTGTTTTGAATGTTGAATTTATTTGAAATGTTATATTAAAAATAAAAATTTATGCAATTGAACATAACTTAAAAAATAACTTACGATTTAAAAACTTTACACTTTAAAAACTAATTCTATAAAGGATAGGAGTGTATTTGTATGTGTGTATTGCAAATGATTGGGAGTGCGAATGCTACTGTTTGTGTGTGTGTGTGTGTGTATTTATGTTCAACCATGAACAATAGTTGTTAAACCAGTCGTTCCTTTTGATTATAGACGAGGTAGAGCCTTTCCAAGGAAATTTAATATTTTAGAAAAGAGAAATACTCCATTAGAATGGTAAAAGAAAGTATTTTCCTACTTTCAGAATAAGTGAATCCTCTAGACTTTTAATAAGTTTACTTTGCTTATATGATGTTGCAGAAATGTTTAAAACAAATCATAAAATATCACCTTATACCATTGTAGCTCTCTTTGCACTTGCAATGCTGCTACTGAGATGCCAGCAAGTCTATCAGAAGGTGCTAACATGGCAACCATGTGTATAATTGTGTTTTCGAACTTATCGGACCCAGAAATCAAAAGTTGTTTCCTTGAACCAAGCCCATATATAAGGCTAAAAACTTTTTCTTGCCGATATTGGATTGCATTCATAAGCATGTCTCTTGAATTTTTGTCGATGGCAGTTAGAAGAATAGAATTGGCTTTGATCATCTCAATAACAACTTCAACAACTCCATATCTAACAGCTTTAACGAAAGCACAATATATTCGTTTTCGTTTTAGTCTAGTGTCATCAATCAATGACATGTGCTTGGCCATTAGCTCTAGAATTTTAAGAGCATAGGTATGCCTCAATTTCCTACCATAAATTTGCTTCAATCCTATTTTCACATGCAAAACAAAGCCAAGAGTAAAGAACTTGTAGTAATCTAATTTTAAGGAATTTCTTTCTTTTTTTTTTAAGAATAGGAAAAAAAGTTATTATCACAACCCCTAATTAATTTTCACGACCCAAAATCGTGGGCCGGACCGGCACTAGGATCTAGGTAAGCTTAAGGCCCCTGAGGCTCGTAGTAAGTCTAAACTATTAAAATCCATTTCTATTATCATTTGACTAAGGAAATAGTAAACTCATATTATGACATTATTCATTAATAAATCAGAGTTAACGTTTCTGACCCAGGCTTAGAATTAAATACTGTTCACAGCTCGGGCCCATATTCACTTAATAAAAATACATTATCATGTAAATATTTATTTGTCATAATATGATAAAACTATTCCTATCATAAAGTCTCCAAATATTAAAAAAAAACACTCCACAATTTATTTATAATCACATGATAATTTCTTTTACATAACCAAATATTAATTAAACATCCTAACTGCGGAGTTAAATAAAATGTGCGGAAAACCACAAATATTAACAGATAATTCATATTAACATGTTTGAATCTCTGCGGAGAAAGAAGCAGAGTCTTATAAACCAACGATACTTTTATTTCCTGAAAAATGTTTATGGAAGGGGGGTGAGTTTCACTAAACTCAGTGAATAATAATAAATAATGCAAACTCACACATTTAGGCAATATGCTTTCACAATAGATAAAATGGGCATACTTCACAAGCACGTGTCATATATCAGCATCTTCAAACAAATCACATTTACATATTCACAACATGTGGAAATTGGTCAGTGAAGTCACAAATCCACCTATTGGCTCCTGGCCAATTTTCATTATAATAATATATATATAACGGGGAGCCGATCCCTCGTACTTGGCCTACTGACCCATAGTGACACACGTCGTCCCAATTTCCACCCAAATACAAAAGCACATTATTTCACATCGCAATTATTCAACAAATATATTCAATACAATAAATGCAACATATGAATGTAATCAAGGGCGAAAATTGTATAAATTTATAGAATCGAAATGTTATATATCAAAGACTAAGATTATAGAACTAAAATATTATATTTGAAAAATGAAGGATCTCAATATAGCAATAGAAATAGGAAATGATTCATGATTATTTTGATTGATATAAATAGTATATGGTATGCATATGAGATGCATATATGCAGAATGTGTGCACCATTTATTATTACTTACAGTGACCGCAGAATAAAATCATGTCTACCCTGGGTTCTGATTTGGAGGAGCAGTAGAGAAACTTGGTAGATCTAAGAAACACGTATAATAAGGAAAATATAATCAGATAATGACTTCCTTAATTAAGAATATTAATTTAATAAACCTATCTGTTTATTTTATTTTATTTTTTTTGACTAAATTTCTATTAATTCACTATGTAACCTTACTATTTACCAGTAATTAATTCATTCGTTTATTTTGTATCTAGTCTAGATATCAATTCCATTTATTTCACCAGAAAATATATTTATACTCCAAATTATAATTTAACACCAACAATAATAATTCTAACTAATTAAAATATTCAAATATAATTCGTTAGCAATTTTACCAAATATTTATTTTCAATCCGAATTCACTTAAATTTAGTAATCATATAAATACACTTATTTCACTAAAATTTCATTTTACGCCCGAAATAATCGTATCAACCTAATTTAATTCATAATTGATCAAATTCTTAAAATATCATTAGTAATATAATATTTCAACTTAATATATAAAAATTTATTTTTCCATATTAATTCTTTTAATCAGCCAAATAATTCGTTCTACCCTTAAATATATTCCATTTATTAAAAATCCTTCAAATGTACCCATTGAACCTTAATAAAGTAATTTTTAAAATTTTGAAATCTTAACACTAACTAATTAAATTTTACCATTTAATTTAATTTACTGGTTCTCAAAATTACTTAAAATCCTATAATTACTTTTTGATTAACTAAATCCCCGATTAATTCATTTTATCCACTTTCACAATTAATCAACTAAAAATATCAAAATCAATAATTAATATCTTATAATCAAATTAACTCCCATAAATAATATAATTCTAGACTAAAATCAATAAATCAACATATAACCCAACAATCAATAATTTACCAAAAATTCTAACAATATACCTTCTCAATATAACAAAATCAACCAAATAATAATTTAACCT
>CANUEX010037090.1:0-12799 GCA_948099535.1 Jatropha multifida
AGACATTATCTTATCATTTTAGTGGCCAAAATGGACAATTGATTCGGATATGCAAGTGAGACACCATAACAAAATCAGTTTTGGTATTTAAATCATAAGTTGAGCTAAAAGTATTGGAATTGAACATAAGAGGATGTTTTGGAAAGATAAGAAATAGAGATACAACTTTCATGAGTAAGTCAAAAACAGATGGAAATTATAAAAGGATCAAAAAAATGACTTCTAGTCCCACCTAAGAACACATCTAACATCAAAATTCATCAATTCTAAATAATTCACATAGAACCCCTAACTTTTCATTTAAAAACATGAATTCTCAAAATCACATTTAAACCTAAAAATTGAAAACTTAAGAAATGAAAGAAGAAGGAAAGTACTATTGCACTAACCTTAAAATTAATCTTAAATAAGCTTAGAAAGCCTTATCCCTTAGCTTTTTCCTTCCCTTTAGAGGATGGTTCTCCAACCTCTTCAAAGTAGGAAAATCAACCATTAAAATCAAGTAATAACAAAAGAAGAAGATGGAGCATGGTTTAATGCCTAATCTAACATATCTAAGCTATGAACTACTTAATTAAATCATTAGAGTCAAAAATCACAACTTACTTGAACTTGTAGTAAATTCCAATTTCTTGAATTCTATCACCAAATTCCACTCTTTTATGCCTAATTCTCCAAGTCTTATTACTAGACTTTGTTTTAATTCACTTAATTGTGGGTAGTTTAGTGGTAGAGAAAATGAAGAAAATGGTGGAGAAGAAGAAGAAGAAGATGGCGTTGGAGATGGTGGAGAAGATGATAAAATCAAGTTGATAAGTGTCACTTTTAAGTGGCAAAGTGGCAAAGTCAAACATGACCACTTCATTTTATGTCAAATGGATGGCTAGGAATTAGTCTTAGTATTCTCATCCAATAGCTCTAAACATTCACCAAATAATTCTCCTCTAATTATTATTTAACTCCACCAATTAATTAAATTAATTCCACAAAAATAATTCCTCAATTATTCCTTAACATACTACACTAACTATTCATCAAATACCTAAATTCTCCAAAAATATTCATGAAATATTTTTCACCCACTTAAATCATATAAACATACTTCAAAAATATTAAATAACATAATGGACATTAATAGTAATTTTTTTGGACTAAAATAATACAAAGTTTCGGACCAATGTTACTATTCACAAGCCGATAAACTACTTTTCACCAATGACTTATTACCTACTTAATCATGAATAATTTATATCTTAACTTAAATTAATTAAGACTAATCACATAAAGTCTAATTAACTCTATGAATAATAATTATGCTCAATATCATTTTCGGGTCCAAATAAAATATTATTTGTCTCTCGGCTGATACCATTCTTGACCCGAACCAAATAATACCATTTTGAGATCCAAAATTTTGGGGCGTTACAAGTCATCCATAGCCTTCTGAAAAATAAATGAAAGAGGAACCCCAAGATCTATTAGTTACATCTATCTACTCGAGTAACTGGTCTTGGTGGCGGAGGAGGAAGTTGCCTTTGGTTGGTTAGATTGGCCACCACTACAAAAAAAGTACTTTAGGGAATGTTGTCGTACATCGTCTCTCTAATTTGAGACAAAAATTGTATCTAAAAATGTGGTCAATATTTGTCCCTTCTGTATAGGACGTCAATCGTCCCCAAAATTATCTCATAGATGAAATAAAAAGCCTCTAGAAGTTCACTTTATCCTAGGACTTCTCTTTCACGAGCACAACTGACTTATCTGAATTCGGGTGATGTTGGGTTCTGCAGAGGGCTATTATGGGGGTGACTCTCCCAATCTAGTTTATTTCATTCACAACATTAAGGTTCGAACCCTGGATGTTGTTTAAAGGATCCCACACCTCATCCCATTGGACCAATCGATAGTTGATATTTAATTTCATTTTTTTTAATATATGGCATACTTATTATTGGTATATGAGACAAAAGTTATCCTCTTTATATGAGACGTCAATCGTCCCCAAAATTGATGAAAATATTATCCTTAGTATACGAGACATAAATTGTATCTCATACATATAGGACGTCAATCATCTCCAAAATTAATGACGATAATTGTTCTCAATATACAGGACATTAGATATATCTCATATATAAGACATTAGTTGTCTCCAAAATTTATGACAATAATTGTCATTAGTAATGGAGACACCATTCGTCCAATCTCACATATGAGACATCATTCGGTCTCAAAATTAAGGATAGTATCTGTCCTTAGTATTGGAGACATAAATTGTCCTTTATTATTGGCACAAGTATTGTCTCAATTTCTAATTAAAATATTAGTAAGCTATCGTAATTACGATTGATTGTCCCCTTTGTATCTTATTATAATAAAAGGGAATAATTTTTGAAATTGTCTCCTAATCTTGAGGGGTTAATACTTTTGGAGACAAATAATATTGGTTGTCCCCATTGAACATCCCCTTTTCACATTATTTTTGCAGTGCACCTTGTTGCCTTTTTGAGGGACGGGAGAAACTACATGGTAACTAGCTTGTGGCTTCTTGTATCTGGAGGAAGAAGCTTAATCCTCTCTTATTTGGCCTGACTGGATCAGGTCTTCTATTTTGGTTGTGGTGGAAATGAGAGCTCAAAAATTTAGAAGGTAGAGGGTCCTTAGGTGACTCAAGTAAGAGGGAAGCTAGTTCTTGACTATGATGTCAATCTACTCCTATTCAGAAGGATAGTTAAGCATTTGGGCAACCTTGCCTCTCCATCTGGTAAGGAATGAAGAGAAAGATTCCTGGACCCTTTGTTTGGTTCTCTCCAAGTCCCTTCTAGTAATGTCAACCTCCATATTGTAATGATACTACTGGTTGAAGGCATTATAGATTTCATCTCATGTCCTCTTTTTGGCATTATCCAAGGCAACAAACCAGTGAAGAGCGACACTAATGAGAGATTACTAGAATAATTAAGCCAGGAGCTCATTGTTTACATCAAGAGGGGTGAGGGCACCCATATAGATTTTCAAGTGAGTTTTGGGGCATATGGTGCTGTCAAACTTGTCCATGGCAGGCATTTTAAACTTAGCAGGCAATTTGGCCTCTAAGAAGAGTGGGAGAGAATCTACATCAATCAAGTCTTCGTACTTTTTTATGCTTTTTAAGAATTTCTCAAAGGAGTCCATTTTCTTCATCATTTTCTTAAACTCTAAAGAGGTAGAATCGTCCCCTATCTGGCTTAGGGTAATAGTGGCATTAAAAGTGGCCCCTATCTCAGGAATCGACCCTCGCGTAGTCTAGTTGCTGTTGGGTGAAATGTTGTTTTTTTCATTAGATCCCCTATCTGATTTGGAGGAGTATTGTCATTCTGACTAGCAGTTATTAAGGCCCTAACTTCCTTCAAGATAGTCTCTCTCTGAGTAGTGATGCTATTCTTGAGGGAGTTAGTCTATTCAGTCAACATTTTTCGAAAATGAATCTCTTGTCTTGGAGCATTTCTTCCATCAGTGCTCTGAAATCATTAAGTAGAGTCATTGTTGTTGTTGCTCTCTAGTAGAAGCAAACAAAAGAGGCGCATCAGTACACATCTGTTGTAGATGTTCTCAAAATCATATACTATTGGGGTTCGAGGTGCTCAAGTTAGGTTTGAGGCTTTTATAATTTGGGGTACTTAAGCAATGCACGAGCCAAAATTTGATTACATGACTCGAGCATTGCCCCTAATTAGGGAGATGAAGTTGCTTAGGTCCGATTTAAAGCTTTTTGGTAATTTAGGGTGCTCAAGTCTATTTTGAGGCTTTTTGTAGTCTAAGGTGCCCAGGTCGATTTTGAGGCTTTTTGGTTTTTAAGGGGCTCAGGTCTGTTTCGAGGCTTTAGGGTAGGAGGAAGCAATGCACGAGCCAAGATTTGATGGCATGATTCGGGCATTGCCCCTAGTTTAGGAGATGAAGGTGCTTAGGTTTGATCTAAGACTTTCTAGTAATTTAGGGTGCTCAAGTTTGTTTTGAGGCTTTTTGTAGTCTGAGGTGCTCAGGTTTGGTTTGAGGCTTTAGTGATAGGAGGAAGCAATGCACGAGCCCAAATTTGATGGCATGACTTGGACATTGCCCTCGATTTGGGAGATGAATGTGATTAGGTCTAATCTCAGGCTTTCCAGTATTTTTGGGTGCTCAAGCCTATTTTGAGACTTTTTATAGTCTAATGTGGTCAGGTCTAGTTTGAAGCTTTGGTGATAAGAGGAAGCAATGCACGAGCCATTATTTGATGGCATGACTCGGGCATTCCCCCAGTTTGGGAGATGAAGGTTCTTAGGTCTAATCTAAGACTTTTTGATATTTTAGGGTGCTCAAGTCTGTTTTGAGGCTTTTTGTTGTACGAGGTGCTCAAGTCAGGTTTTGAGGCTTTGGTGATAGGTTGGATATATTTCCTCGAGTAGGAATTGGTGTTTTAGGTTTACCACTGCTTGGTATTTTGTTACCATTAGATGGTGTTTGGGATACCACTAGTTAGTGTATGGATTACCACCGGTTAGTGTTTAGTTTTACCACCGGTTGGTGTTTGGTCACCACTGGATGGTATTTGAGATACCATTAGATGGTGTATAGGTTACCACTGGTTAGTGCTTGGGTTTACCACTGGATTAGTGTTTGGTCACCACTGGTTAGTGTATGGTTTGGCTACTGGATGGTATTTCGGTTGACCACTGCATGGTGTTTAAGGTTTATGACTGGTTGGTATTTGATTTGACCACAGGATGATGTTAGACTCTTCATCCATAACATGTGTGAGTACATGAATGTTATGCCAAAATGGTTTCATGATGAAGGGTGCATATAATCCTAAGGATCGGATCTAGGGTCATTACATGCTTTTGGTGGATTGGTTTGTGGGTCCCATCCACTAGAGTAGATATATACCTCATCATTTGGCCATGTCATGTCAAATGGAATGATTGGTATGCCAAACCCATTACCTACCGTAAGGAATGGAGGTGCACTAGATGATTGAGCAGCTTTCTTGACCTGAGATAGCTCTAAGGAAGATTGCCCCAAAGTGATAATAGTAACTCAGTTTGCTTAATTCTAATGATGGGAAAATATCCCAAATGATGCATCTGTATGTGTGTAAGGTGATTTTCAATTAAACCCAAACTAGAGATCCGAAGCCTACTCAATAGTCCTCTTACTACAGTTTTTAGTTTGAAAAAATATTTAAGGTCCTCAGTGGAGTCGACAGCCTATGAGTCCCCTCACAAGCATCGTGGGAAAGATTCGAAGGATGGAGTTATACCGGACAGGCCCACTAGTCAGTTTGTCATGGAAAACTAGAAAGCTGAGACTTAATGGAACTCTACTACGGTCCCTCTCGCCTTTGTTTAGTTTAGTTTAGTCTTGTTATGACTGGTTGTTTGATTAATTGATTTGATTATCAATTTATCAATGTATAGCTCTGTTTAGAGCTTATGTGATGTCTGGTTGGCTCTTTGGAGTGCTTTTGATCGTGTGTGGTGTGTTAAGATTCGCCACCTTAATTTGTTTTTATTTTCGGATAAAATATAAGGTAAAAACCCCATGTTTGACTCCTTAATTGTGCCACAATGCATAAAATGCACTAGCCTCGAATCATTAGGTTCGTGGACTAAGTTTTCAACTTCATTGCATGGATAAAAAGTACGAGTCTAATTGAAAATTGAAAATCAAAAATCGTTGTTTTGCATGAATTTCATATTATCGATGCATGGAAATATCTGGAATATAGTGCATTAATACTAAGTAAGCAAAATAAAGGTGTGTAATTCGGAGGGGAGCCTGACTCTAACCTTATTATTGAGAGTTCTAGGTCGTGCAACACATTCCCCTAAGTCCCGACTGGACAGTTAGGTAGAGGGCTCGCTACCTAGGCTGAAATCTATAGGTATGCCTTTGTACCTTATTTGTATGAGAATCAGGGTGCACAAAGTTCTACCATCGATCAAGATGGTATAGTTTCGAGAGTGCCACTCTTAGAATGGGCTTACTAGTTTGCCAACTAATCCCAAGCTTAGTTTGAAAACTGATTTTGAGGTTTTACAAGACGGATCGGGCTTAGTTTGTCGGATGGACTAGGCTTAAAGCATACATAATGTCGGACAGACTGGGCTTTGACAATTGATAATTTGCTGGATGGACCGAGCTGAATTAACAAAGGTCTGAATTTCAGTGATTATATCCTCATGCTTGTGACGTGGTCGGATTAGAGCTCCATGGTGAGTTGTCGACCAATGAGGTCAAGTCTTCCACCAAATATAAGCTAAGGTAGGGCACAAGGACCTGTATTATAGTCTTGTATAATTTTATTAAATGATGAATTATTAATCAATCACTAGATTAAATTAATAATGAATCACCTAACTAGTAGCTTTGGCCTAAAGAAGGTCAAAGTGTTATTGAAACTCGAAAGGATCGACTTTTGAGAGCCAAGTCGGGCTTTAAACTCAACTAAGGAAGACGAGCAAAGTCAGACTTTATGGTCATAGAATCATAAAAGTGAGAGTGAGAATCATTGATGCTGAAGAAGCGCTCGATCAAGCAATAAGAGGCATGTGAAATGAGGGGGGAGTATGCCTTTTATAGACATAGAAGGTGGCTGAGCCATCCTGGTGGACGTCGGCCACCTCCTTATTGAGAATGTCTTGATCGGCGCCAGAGGAGGGTCTCGGCGGCAGCCTGATCGACACCACCATTAGGTTGATCGGCGTTGTCGTTGGGCTAGCCGCTGTCGGTTCTAGCTAATTACCAAAATGCCTCTCTCCTTTGGTTTCTGGGTTTTCGAGCTTTCAGGAGTCCGTTCGGGGCGTAAACGACATCCGATCAAGCTGATTATCGCGGAATTTCTTAAAGCTTGGTGTTGAATCACAGTCAACATATATAGTCTAAAAAACTTCATAAATATTAATTATTATTAATATCATTCTTGAGTTCAATAAAATATTATTCCTCTCTTGAGCGGTACCATGCCTGACTCGGTAAAATAATATTAATTCAAGATTCTTAAATTTTAGGGTGTTACACTTGGATCAATTTCTAAAACCATTTCTGATTTTATAACCCATTTACAAATCTGCATCTAAATTTATATTTATTTCCTGCAATATATAAAAAGGAAAACAACAAACTAGACTTGAAATCTACCAAACTTTTAATATATATATATACGTGTGCGCACGTGTATGCACGCTTATTTAAAGGTTTACAACAATTAAAATTATGTTCCATATATAAAATGTGAACTTAAAGTCTTACAAGTACTAATAACGTATAATCTCACAAATAAAACAATTAAAGTGTCGTATCTAGGCAGCAGCATCTCCATCATAATTATTATGAATATTAGTGTTAACATATAACCTTATTCTTATTAAATATAACCCTAAATAGGAATTAAATCAGGATTCGAAATCCTAATCCTACATGGACTGTTCGGACTCCAATATATATACCTAAATTTTACCCTAAAGAGGGGTTAATCATAATCAATATCTTCCAAAATTCTGAGAGTTTAACAATTGGTGCGGTGAGCGTGGAACACACCTTCACCTTCTCCCTAACCCTAGCTTTAACCAATTTGAAGCTTTTTCATTCATCATGGCCGCCAACCCCTCTGAAAACCCTAACTTGGAAAACCTAATGGCTGAACAAGATGGACCTAGTTGCCCAATCACCTTGACTCTCCCACCTGTATCCGATCCCCAAGTAGCAGCTACCTTAGCCCAAGCTTACTCCTAATTTACTACTATCCTGAAGAGTATTCTGGAGAGCTCAACACATGGAGGTGATCCCATCACGCCTCCCAAACCCACGGATTCACTCCCTCACGAAGGAAAGGTTCACCCACCTAAGCCTAGGCACCCAGCTCATTCTCTCTCTGATCGGTATCAGGAAGCTGAGTCAAGACCTACCCACACTCGTGGCCAGGAGGTAAGCCACACTTAATTTTTAGATGAGGCGAACCTCAGGGATGTAGTTAAGGAGATAGTGCGAGAGTGTAAAGAGTCAAAAGAGAACGGAGATTATGGCCTTCACTAAGATTCTCCCTTATCCCCCACTATACTAGTAGCAGCTTTTCCACCCAAGTTCAAACTTTCTACCTTCCAATCATATGATGGTTACACTAACCCCTGGAGCCACCTGGCCACATTCTGAACCATCATGTATCTACAGACTAGCTCGGAAGACCTAATGTGTAAGGTCTTTCCAATCACCCTCAAAGGTGCAGCCTAAGAATGGAACCAAACACTCAAGACCGGGTTCATCCATTCCTTTTCATAGCTAGCCACGGCATTCCAAGCTAGGTTCATAACCTGCATCCCATCTAAAAAAATTTCATCTGACTTGGTAGATTTGAAAAGAGAAGAAGGAGAAACCTTGCGCGAGTATGTGGCTAAGTTCCAAAGGGTAGCCATGCAGGTGGAGAATTTGAACGATAAGGTAGCTGTCAGTACAACAGCCAAGAATTGCAAACACAGCAAACTGTTCAAAAGTTTGAGCATTGACCCATCTTCAACCTTTGCCGAGCTCATGGCAAGAGCTCATAAATACACCAAGCTGGATGAAGCTTATGAAATTCAACAACAACGCAAGTCAATCAGAGATGAAAAGCATAAGCCCAGAAGGCATTTGCCCGTGAGAAGCAAGCATTCGCCTAGGAGGAGGTCGCCCATTCGGCCCATCAGAGCCAGCTACCCTGTCCGAACCCCATACTCTAGAGGTGACACATTTTGGAAGGATACTGAGTTTACTCCAATAAACAGACCACGATCGCACATTTTTTATCATGGATTAAGGAACAGGGTGACCGAATTTCATGTACTTATCCCAAAAAGATGAGGGATGACTCGACGAGCCATAGGGATAGGAGCAAGTATTGTGAGTTCCATAGAGATACGAGACATGAGACTGATGATTGCTGGCAGTTAAAAAAAGAAATCGAGTGCCTCATATAGAGGGGTGAACTGAAGCAGTTTGTAGCGGAGAACAAGCAGGCGAAAGGACAATCAAGCAAACGTGATAAGGGGATTCAGATCATAGGAACCATCCATACCATATTCGGTAGTTCGACAGGAGGTGACAATAACTCGGTGAGAAAAAGGAGAGCTAGAGAGACATACTCTATCCTACCACCACAAAAGCCTAACCCTAGACAGCCCATTTCATTCTCAGAAAGTGATGGCGAACAGGTTCGAATGCCACATAATGATGCATTGGTGATTGAGGGTATCTTGGAGAACTTCCTGGTGAAAAGAATTTTAGTGGATGGAGGCAGTACGGTTAATATGTTAACCATGGAGGTGTTTAAAGCCTCAAACTAGATACCGCAAAGTTAAAGCCCATCCGTACCCCCCTTGTTGGTTTGGCAGGTAAACTAGTTCAGGTAGCAGGCGCAATAGATTTGGACATGGAACTGTATGAAGGAGAATTCTCAAAAAGGGTTATACTAGAATTCATGGTGGCAAATCTTCAATTCCCTTATAATGCTATATTAGGAAGACTTACCCTATATGAATTAGAAGTAGTAACAAGTATCAAATACTTAGCCATGAAGTTCTACTCTGATGGAGGTGAAGTAATAGCCGTGAGGGGTGATCAAAAAGCAGCGCGAGAAGCCTATGTGGTAGCTTTGAAGGGTGTCCCACTAACTTTACCAATCATGTGGATGCCAGGAGAAGAATCGATGGATCAGCACACAATACACCTTCCTTTTGACATTCCTAGGCACAAAGGAGATTCCAGCCCTGAACCAGTGGGCGAACTAATTACATGGGAGTTAGAGGAAGGGAAAAGCATAAAGTTGGGAGCTAATTTATCGAATGAAGTACAAGAGGGTATGAAAGCAGTCCTGAAGGATAATATACACAGCTTTGCGTGGTCTGCGGAAGATATAGTGGGGATAAATCCAAACATCATCTCTCATATGCTCAACATAGATCTAGAATTTAAGCCCATTAAGCAGAAGAAATGAAATCATGGCTATGAAAGACAATAGGTGATAGCAGCAGAAGTTGATAAGCTTTTGAAGGCAGGCTTTATAAACCGAATGGAAAGTGGAGACTTTGTGTTGACTTTACAGATTTGAACAAGGCATGCCCAAAAGACTCATATCCCTTGCCCAACATTGATCAATTAGTTGAATCAACAACTGGATACGAGGCGTATAGCTTTGTAGATGCAGCAGTAGGGTACCACCAGATCAGAATGAACGAGTTGGATGCAGAAAAAATAAGTTTTGTCATGGACCGGGGCACCTACTGCTACCAGGTTATGCCTTTGAGTTGAAAAATGCTGGCGCAATGTATCAAAGACTGGTCAATCACATGTTCGAAGAGCAAATTGGGTGAACAATTAAGGTATATGTTGATGATATGATAGTAAAAAGCATCTGGGCAGCTGACCATCCTAAAGATCTACAAGAAGCACGTCACTTTCTGAACGAGTTTGGCATGAAACTCAACCCAGAAAAGTGCTCGTTCGAAGTCAAAGCAAGAAAATTTTTGGGTTTCATGATATCTCATAGAGGAATAAAGGCGAACCCTGAGAAGATCAAAGCAATCATGGAGATGAAACCACCTGCCAACACACGCGAAGTCCAACAATTGAATGGTCGAATAGTTATCTTAGGGAGGTTTATCTCTTGTTCGGCTAAAAGGTGCATACCCTTTTATCAAACCCTGAAGCAGCTAAAAGGGTTCAAATGGGATAATCAATGCCAGATCGCCTTTGACCAAATCAAAGAATTTCTATCTTCTACCCCACTCTTGAGTAGACCCAAAAAAGAAGAACCTCTATATTTATACCTGGCAGCAACTGAGAGTTCGGTAGCTTCCATATTGATCAGGAAAGAAGATGGCGAGCAATATCCTGTTTACTACATAAGCAAAGTCTTAAGAGGAGCCGAAATCCACTATCCGAGTGTAGAAAAGTTAACCTTCGCCATCCTCACGACAGCGAACTGCCTGCGCCATTATTTTTAGTCACATACCATTATTGTCTGAACATTTTATTCACTGAAAAAGATCTTACACTGAGCCGAAACCTCAGGAAGGTTAGTGGAATAGTCCATCAGGCTAGGTGAGTTTGACATCAGGTATGAGTCTCGCACAGCGATGAAAGCACGTACTAGCTGATTTTGTAGCAGAGTTCTCTGGTGAAGGTCAAAGGGAGGATTCTGTAACGGAGTATTTTTTAGTGTCTTTTTCAGTGTCGGTAATAGTGATTTACTGGCCTGTGAATAGTACCATCGGTCTGGGATGTGGTATTATTTTGGCCCGAAAAACTTACTACATGTGTCTAGTATGTTAATTAATATTTATGGAGCATGTTTGCATGATTTAGATGGATAGAGAATATTTCACGAATATTTTTGGAGAATTGCGGCAACTAGTAAATATTATTTTTTATTGTGGTATATTAAGGAATAAATGGTGAATTATTTTTGGAAAGTTAATTTAATTAATTTGTGGAGTTAAATAATATTTAGAAATGAATTATTTGAGGAATATTTAGAGTCATTGGATGAGATTATCTAAGACTTAATCTTGGCCATTGATTTAGCATAAAATGAGAAGCAAAGTTTGACTTAGCTACTTAAATCACCAACACGTTCTCTCTCCTCCCTTCTTCTTCCTCCATGCCAAATTCTTCTTCCTTCTTCCTCCATTTTTATTTCATTTTCCTACCTCCAAATACCACTAAACCACCTATTTAAATCATAGGATTTTGATTAAACCTTGAGAATTAAGTAGTAGAAGCTTGAATTTGGAGTTTCTAAGCTTTGGTTTTGGAGTTGCCATTAAAGGAGGTAAGTTGTAACTTTTGGGTTGTCATTTATTAAGTCTAATTCTAGGATTAGCCATGGAATTCATGCATTAAGCCATGCTCTTCTCTTTTCTAGTGTTAATTTTGATTTTCATGAGCTCTTTTCCTACTTTGAAGAGATTGGTGAACCCTCCACCAAAGGCAAGGAGAAAGCCCAAGGATAGAGTTTTTAAGCTTTTTTAAGCTTGAAAAAGAGGTTAGTGCAATAATATTCTAGTTTCCCTTTCATTCTCTTAAGTTTTAAATTTTAGGTTTTTCATGAATTTTGATGTTAGTGGTGTACGTAGGGTGGACTGGAAGTCATTTTCGACCCTCTTATAATTTTCATTTACTTCTCACTTCTTCATGAAAGTCGTAGCTCTATTCCTTACATTTCCAAAACATCTTCTTATGTTCAATTCCAATACTTGTAGCTCAACTTATGATTTAAATACCAAAACTGGTTCTGTTATGGCGTCTCACTTGTATATCTGAATTGACTGTCCCTTTTGGCCACTAAAATGACAAGATAATATCTTGTGTTCTTCATAAAAGTTGTATTTCTACTTCTTATCTTCCTAAATCATCCTCTTGTGTCCAATTTGAATACATATTGCTCAACTTATGATTTTTATACAAAAACTGGTTGTGCTGAATCGTGTTGGATTGTTGGTCTGTGTTCTTGGGTTTCTTTCACCCTCTTAAAAATTATCTAGACTATGGTCCCTTCATAAAATTTGTAGCATGTTTTCTTATCTTTCTAAGGAATTAAGTTTCACTCAATTTGAAGTCCTATAACTTCAGTTATACCCTGAGAACACAGCAAAGGTCAGGTTTATGAAATTAATTTGGAAAGAAACCATTTCCCCTTCATTCTCCATGGTTGGCCAAACCCTTGTTTGGTGAAGGACACCATGCTCTTTGTGATTTCTATGCTTGATTTAAACTTTAATAAGGTTGTTATTAAGTAATTTGTTGGTGG
>CANUEX010037126.1:0-13127 GCA_948099535.1 Jatropha multifida
GACTGAGTTAGACTATTTAAATTTGGTTTTCGATTCGGTTCGCGGCATAAAATATTATTTTTGGCCAATTCTCATTGGTGAAAATTTACAATTAAATTTTAAATAAAAATTCTTTTGAAAATAAATTAACGGGTCATTTCACTCCTACATCATATTCTATTCCTAATTAATTAATAATTTTTTATTTAATTAGGAATCCTAGATAAACAAGAAAACCATAAAAATTTTCTTAGATGCTCCTGCATCAATTGTACTTTCTCAAATATGATAAATATTTAGAAATGATATAGTACTAATTTGTGAATTGATTCTCAAATAATTAATAGATTAATTAGATTTTAAATGATTGAAAACAAGTTATTTCCTTAATTAATTAATAATTAATTAAGAATAAGTCTGTCTCCCTTTTCTCTTTTCTCTTTAGTCATCAAATCCTAGTTTTAGTTTGAGGCTACCGTTGTTTATCAATAGTAGCTCCTATGTTTTACTTTCTTTTGCTTCAGCTTTATAATGACCCAAAATTATGTGCCAAACTGGCACTAGGACCTAGGTACGCTTAAAGCCCCTGAGACCTATAGTAAGCATAAACTATGAAAAAGTTGTCCCTATAAACATCTAACTTTGAAAACAGTAAGCTCATATTATAATGATATTCAAATAAATAGTCAATTAATAATCCTAGTCCAGTCTCAATATCTCATATAACTCATAGCTTAGACTTGTGTACATATATATATATATATATATATATAATATAATTATACTTTTCACAAAACCCATCATTCATAATATAGACAAACTGCTCCAGTCATAAATCATCAATATAGCTAGAAATAACTTCACAGGTTTACTAACTAGCACATCATTAATTTTTACATAAGCAAATATAAATTCATTATCCTAAACTGCGAAACCAAATAAATATAAGCGGAATATTCAACACATCATAGAGTCTATATATATATTAACATTTCAAAAGTTGGAGTCAAATACCGAATCTCTACAGAGAAAGAAATAGAGTCTTTATAACCAGAAAAATCCTTCTCCTTGAAAAAGTTTATGGAAGGGGGGTGAGTTTCGCAAACTCAGTGAATAATAATAAATAATGCATAATCTAAGCAATCAAGCGAAATGATCCTAGACTCTTCTAATTTAAGCATTCATCGATCATACAATATTAATCATAGCACCCACAAATAGTAGCAATCATAATTCACATCGAGTGGTCGTTAATCAGTGAAATCACCTTAATAGGATCATGCCCACCCCAAGCATGTTTTTATATCAACAATATAATATCCTATGGCCCCATGACTTGTGTATTCAGAGAGCCCAACCCCGTTTGGATAAAATAGAATTAGTCATAAATATTTTTCACAAAACATTTTTCCACGATTAACATTTAATCCGGGATACACAAGGGGGTTACCACACCCACCGCTTATGGTCCACTGCCGACATTCTCACTATGTCTGTGCTCTCAACCCAAATGATTCACATCATCCCAACTTCCACACAACAATCACATTACATTAAATACAAAGCATCTAATCATTGATATTGATAATGCACATATATATATATATTTAGGTACTTGAAAATAAAATGCAAGATTTAAAAATAAGTTGCATTCATAAATTTTGTAAGCATTATATATTATTATTCACTGTGATAGTGGGATTTCAAATCTTACTTTAGATTCTGGTTCAAAAGAGCAGTGGATAAGCTCAGACGATCTAAGAATTTATAATATAAAAAAAGACCTACATCAAACAAATGACCAAAATAAAGAATTGGAAAATTAATCTAAATCCTAACCTATCTCCTACAGCTTAACTAGACTATGCACTATCCATCTAATAAACATCAATAATTTCAATCACTGTATTATAACCTTCAAAATAATCTAATTCATAATAATTCATATAACCCCATTCTAGTTTCAGAATAAATATTACATTTCCACTAATAAATTTTCTTTTACTTCATTTATTTCGAGTCTCTAAATATTCATCAACTGTATAATTTATTTGCTTTATTGATTTTTAATCCCTAATAATCATAAAAAATATATTCCTATATTTAATTACCTTAATTCTAAAACCTCAAAAATATATTTATATTTCTATTTATGAATTAATCTCAACCAAAGCTATGATTTTCTATTTATTGTCTAATTTCAATCTTTTAATTCAAACTAGAATACACCAACAATTCCTCCACTTAATCCACAACATAAATTTACCTAAAATCTATTTTATATTTTCCTTACAATAATTACCATTAAAAGTCCTTAATTAAATTTATTTAATAACCCAATTTGCTTTACTTTAATAAAACCTTTCTACCTAAATGAATATTCATCAATCCTTCAATTAAATGCTACTGCCGTCATTCCATCCTAATTAAAATTACTTTAATTCTACCAAATTATTCTCTATAATTTATTTTTAATTTAATCAAATCTTAATAATCAATTCAACCCCAAAATAATCATAATTAACTTAAACTTAACCCTTAATAATCCAAATCACACTCAATAAATTTTATTCAGCTATAATTCATAAAATTTTTAATCCTTAATTCATTTCTGCAGAATACACTTATATATATAGTATTTGCTTCTAGTAATATTTTGCTCAAATCCACCAATTATCCATTAACAATAATTCTAAAATACTCAAACCTTAATAATAAATTCATTCTCAACATAATATACTCAACCAATTCAAATACTTCAATTTTAATTATAAAATCCTGCAATTAATTTATTTTAATACTAACCATAATCAATCCATCAATAATCAAAATCCTAAATAAATTTATTTTAATTAATGTCATATAACTAATTAAATCAACCACCATATTTAGCTCTAACAACATAATCAATAATTAACCAATAATTTTATGAAATAATAAAATTAACCACAAAAATACTAAAATTAACGAATAATTCTGGGAATAAATTTTCAGTACCCCAAATCACAAAACACAGTTAAAATATTATAGGTCGGAGATGATTGGAGGCTCGGATCGCGACTGCAGGTGGCTGAGATCGATCGAGTGGTTGGATCGCACAGATCGAGGCTAAGATCTAGAACAAGGTGTTGTTGTCTTTGTTGGATAGCACACCCTTTGGTTTATGGTTCGATTAAATATTACGTGGCATAATTTTATTGGTTAAAATTTTACAATTAATTTTTAAATGAATAATATTTGAAATTAAAAATTATGGGTATTTCATTGAGACCGATACATATTATGTTTTTTTCTTAGAAAAGCAGTTGTTCTTATAAGCTGAGATATATGTGATATTTAGAACTAATATGTAGGTGTTTATTATTTAAACAAGTCCACTGAATTGGCTTACATGAGAATTTCATATGGAGAGTTACCTGTGTTTATGAAATACTCAAGCGATGGTTGTATAAGTGATCCTTTAACTTGAGATTACTAAGCTATTTTATATGGGGATGATTATGTTTTGATTCTTCCTTCATATTATTCGTTACATGAATAAAAAACAATGATTAATTGGACATAACGAACTCTATGGAGATACTTGTGTAATTAAGAGAGGATTTATCACCCTAAGTAAATTAGAAAAAATGTCCTAATTGTTCTCTACTAGTATTGATTAAGAAATCCTTGCGCAAGGTAGAATGAAATTAGCAAATTAGATTTGGATTTTCATTCAACTGATCAATAGCTAATAATGAGAGAACTAATATGATCTAGTAAAGCTGACACACTCTATGCCTAATTACTAAATCAGAATATTAATGACGAAGGGATATTAATTACACCGATAAATCATGTACTGAAAGGTTAAGCTAAACCATTTTGACTTTTCAAATATTTGGATAGTCTTGACATGTTGCTAAACAATGTACTTGATCTTCAAATATTAATTAATTAATTTAATTTATATTTATTGTGAACATATTTGGAACATAGAAGGTTACACACATAAGCATGGATATGAGAAAGTGAAAACGAGAAATCAAATCAAATATGACTTGATTACAAATAAGTTTTCTGAAGTTAAGAACAAAATTGTAATTTATATTTAATTACAATTTTATCTAAATTATTAAATATTGACTTAATTGATTTATGTCTAAAATTTATTAAGATAAATTTAGATTAAATAAACCTACTACTTTAATTATGATTTATTTACTTAAATAGTTAAACAAATAAATATAATTGATTAAATTGAAATTCTATTAATATATGTATTATGATTTATGTACTTAAATAAATAAATAGGTAAGTATATATATTTTTGTTATTATTTATTTATTTAAAAGGTTTAAATAAATAATTATAATTAATTTATTATGACATAGTATTTTCATATATATAAGGTTTAAGATACAGTCTAGACTAAAGAGTTATTACTCATAGCCACAAAACTAAATAGAGAGTGTACGATAGCTAGTACCATCACACGCTCTAACCTCTCAATCCTCTAAAATAGTTTTAGGAATTTTTGATTGTATATTCGTGTGGATACTATTAGAGGTTGGATATTTGGACGGTTCGTGATTTACGACAACTTAGCAATGTAGATCAATGTTACGAAGAATTTGCAAAAGTTGTATTCTTCTAAACTAATTTTTATTGCTTTATTCATTTGAACATATGCTTGTTAATGTAATTATTTATTATAATTATATTATTCTACTACGTATATTTGATATTAAAATCCAACAGGATCTTCGATCAGTAAAACTTGCTAGTGCAGCATGTTTATATGTTACAAATTTTTGAAAAAGCAATTTAAATATAGAAGATCCAGATGAATTATTATATATTATTTTGTTATCCAAATCAATTAACGGATTAGTTGATACTATAAATATCTATATATTTTATCAAGATCAATCCCAAGCGAAAAGATAAAATTATACTTTTGAATTTTTAGTTTCATTATTCAAAAAAATATGAATTCTTTTATTTCGTTAAAAGACAGCGAATCCTATTAGATCCTAATAGTAAAGTTTTATATCTGGTCTACATAATTATGTGTAATTGTTGATATTATTATTAATGAATTATATATATATTGTTTGATAAAAGATTAATAATTAATTATATATGCCTAATTAATTACAAATTCTTCGTATTATTGTAAAGGTTGCTTCAGAAGATGACATCAAGGTTAACAAAAAGATTTCCATATTCCTGTAATAGTAAGGGTATCAAAGTATTTTTATGATAACTTAACAACAAAAACTATATAAATTAAATAAATGAATTAGTTAGAATGACGGAGTCAAATGTTAAGTATGCGCTAGATATTTGACTAAACTACGAGGGCTACTTAATCAATTTTGTCGAAGACGAAATAATATTTTTCTAATATATATATGTATTAGTTTTTTTTTCACATTGATTGTACATTTTTTATTCTCGTTTCATATAAACGTCATTTATTTAGTTTGTGTGTATAAAAAATCTAAGAGCATTTACGAAATAGCAAAAAAGAATATTTTATGAAATAATAAAATAAAAATTTGGCAATTTAAATAACTTATTAATGAAATAGCATTGTAAACATTATTATCATTGGAGAAGCAAACTTTCATGAAAAAAAAATTATTTATCAACCAATTTAAATTTTTTTATAGCAATTTTAATTTTGTTTACTTATTTTTTTCGTATGTAATATAATATTACAAACTGTCTATATTATTAAAATTTAAGAAATCAATATTAGCTTTCATATTTTGTCAATTAAAATAATAAATTTTGATTATCGCATTAGTTTAAAAAAAATAAAATATAATTATATACCAATGGATTTTTATTTACAAAAACAAAGAGCAACACATTAAAAAATCTATTTTAATTTTTTTTCATTATTTTATTGAGGTTCAAACAAATTAAGAAAATAATAATATAAATTAATTATAAAAGAATTAATTTTCAAAATAATGTTATTTAAAAGTATAAACCAGTAATTTAATAAATATTAAAAATAATAAATAAATAAAATAAAGTGAAAATAAGATAACATGTGGGAAACTTTTCTCAAAATGAGAATTAGCTTGACGTAGCTTATTACTTTTAAATTTATATTTTAGATATTATATATTATTGATAGATAGCTATTATAATAATTAATATATTAATCATTGTTGTGGAGCATCATTTATAAATTTGGTTTTTTTTTATTTTTTTGCAAAGTCATGAACATTTAATTAATTTTACGTATTATGTCATAGTTTTATATTTTATATATATTTCTAATGAGTATTATTTTCTATTTTATATCAAATAATAAATCTTATAATATATTCCAATGATAAAATAATAATAAATTACATTTATTTTTGTAGAATAAGTTACTTTAAGAAAATAATTAAAGCTAATTAAATTAAAGATTTATTAATAAATAATAATTAAATATTATATTTTTACCATATTTAATATGCATTTTATGTAGTGTAATATAGAAATTCAAAATTAAATTACCTTTATTTTTTCAATCAATAAAATTAAAATTCTTATAGATATTATATTCTTATGTACGTTATTTGATATATAATATAATTTTTTAATTTATCCAATAGAATTTAGAGTTAAATAGAACAATAACATAATAAATAAAAATATTAAATTTTAGTATTTCAAAAAATAAAATTAAAAATCCTTGAAAAATATTATATTCTTAACATATTGAATATATACCTTATATACTATATAATATAATTATTTTTCAATAGAATTTTAATTTACATAAAAAATTAATATAACCAATCAAAATTAAATTGCCTTTATTAATTACATACCTTAGTATATAATATAATTTCTTAATCTATCCAGCAAAATTTAGATTTAAATAGAAAATTAATATTAACTAAAGAAAATTAAATTATCTTTATTTTATCATTATTTTATATATTATATATATATAGTGAATTTCATTTTCTATTTTATGAAAATAATATATCTTATAACATACTTGTTAATTAATAATAATTAATTACATTTATTCTTTGTAAATCTACTTTTCTCAAACGTGCAATGCACCTTGTTTGCATTCATTTTCTATCTATCTCGAGCGATGTGCCGCACTGCTAGATTATGGTTCGCAACGCTTTGAACTATGTTCTTATACTAATTGTTAAACTCTCAGAATTTTAGAAAAGATTAATTGTGATTAACCTCTCTTTAGGGTAAAATTTAGGTATATATATTGGAGTCCGAACAGTCCATATAGGATTAGGATTCTGAATACTGATTTAATTCCTATTTAGGGTTATATTTAATAAGAATAATATTATATATTAACAGTAGTCTCCCCTTAGTTATTTGGTCATTTATGTCCAAATGGATGTTTATTGTTTATTATTATTATTATTATATATATATATTTTTTTATTTCATTATTATTATTATTATTTTATTATTTGGAGGGAGGGGGGGGGGGGGGGAGCTAATTATTGCTTTTGTAGAGCTCGAGGCTTCGATTTCTTACAAGAGGCTGCTTCATTAAATGATGCGTCTCTTCATTTGCCTCGCCTGGCCTATATAAAGGCCAGTTTCAATTCATTTCTTACTTTTGTTATTTCTTACCTTCAGAGCATCTCTCTCTAGACTTCTCTTTTTCTTTCTCTCTCTAAAGGCTGCAAATTTTAGTAAGTCACATCCTTGTTTTCTTCGCATTTATTTTTGGTTTTTCTGATTGGAATCATGAGTTCATCTACTAGTGAGGATGTGCAAATAATAACCAAGCTTCCTGGGGGCGAGTCCACTGGACGTCCTTTGGGAGAATCCTCTAGTCGTCCAGAGGGCGAGTCTTCTAATCGTCCTGAGGGCGAACCCTCTGAATGTTCGACTAGCGAGCCTCAGGAGAATGATGCAGATTCTGGTCAGGAGGAGGTTACGGGGAGGAAATAAAATATCAGGATAGCTGACATACCTTCGGATATAGATGAGGGTGAGCTACTTGACATCTATTATTCATACAATATTCCTTTCGAGTACAAATTGGTGCGCCCTTCAAAGAACATCCGGATTAATTCTCCTATGGATAGCGACTTTATTATGTTGTATGAGGAAGACCTTCGTTCAGGAGTTCGCCTGCCTCTATCCGAACCTCTAACATCTTTCTTTAATGACTACCAAATAACCATAAGCCAACTCCATCCGAATGGTTTAAGGTTTCTTTGTGCTGTCATTGCTTTAGCTAAGGACGATGGGCATGACTTGAGCGCTAGTGCCCTTCAAGAGTTATATAACCTTACCCTTTGTCCTTCTGAGGACCATTATTTTCTTCAGGTGAGGGCGAACTGCAATATATTCGCCAAGAAGTCGAAGATATCCTCTTTGAAGAATTGGAAATCCAAATTCTTCTTAGTGAGATTTGATGGTGGGTTCGGTGTACCGAACAACTGGTTTGCTGCTCACCAACGTTCTTTACTTCCTCCTCCCACCACTCATGACCGCAACCTTGCTAACTCCATCAAGGCTAAGGGGCTCGGGTTTGTTGATCTGAGGAAGGTGATAGCTGACAACTATCTCCTCCGATTGCCTAGTGGGCCCGTTCAGCCTAACCCCTCCGATCATGGTATATGTTGTTCTTTAATAGCTCTTGTTTATGATTAAGCTAACTAACTTAGTTTAATTTTCATTCTTGCTTCATGTAGGCATGGCACCAAAGAAGGCGTCAGGTTAAAAAATGTCTAAGGTTGATGAAGCTATGAGGCGGTGAGCTTCCTCTGATGCTCTTGCAGAAGTGCCTCCTCCTCCACTAGTTCATGATTGAACTCCAGTAGAGCCTACTACCGAGCCAGTGGTGAGTCCTTCTACTCCCACTCCTTCTGCCGAGCCTTCAAGGAAGAGACCAAGAGAAGATATTCCTTGTGCTTCAACTCGTCCTACTGTCCCTCCTTCGGGTCCTCTTCTAGCTTAGAGACTGAAGGCTGCTGATCTCCGCTCGTACTTTATCAATAGGTACGGGTCCCAATGTACTGTTCGGGATGATGGTCCTAGCCGAAATCTAGCTCAGGCCTGCCTCTTCCCTGCTGATAGGCTCTTTTTCGAGCACTATGATGATCGGGGGACTGTTGACTTTATAAACCAGTGTCTCTTCCAAGCTATTAATGCCAACACTCTCCAGTATGATCGATTGCAAAAGTTGAAGTCTGCCAATGTTGATTTGGAGGTGAAGCATAACGAAATTGAGGCTACTTTGAGGGAGGCAGCTGCATCCATGAAGGCCCAGGATGAGCAGCATAAGGCCGAGCTGGCTTCTCGTGATTCGAACCTTGAGAAAGTAAGTGAGGAGAATTGGGGCCTGGTTAATGTAAATAAAGGGTTAGAGATGAAACTGGGGGAGCTGGAGGGGCGATTGAAGGAGCTGCAATCTGAACTCGAAGAAGCAAGGCAAAGGGAGGAAGAAGTAAGGTGAAGGGAGGAATCCCAAGAGGATGATTTGGCTCGAGCTTGCTTGAGTCTGCGCATGAACATTTTAGCTGGGTTGAAGGTGAGGCAACTAGATACAGACTGGGAGTGGGTGAATGACGTCTATCCAGAGGATGCTGATGGAGATGACGAGGAAGAAAGGTGGCTCTCTTCAGGAGCTAGTTCGCTTGCTCCATCTGAGCATGGTGCTTGGAAAGTTTAGTTTAGGAAAAATCTTTTGTATAGTTTTTGGTAGGCGTAGTGTAGGATGTTCTTGTATCTTTGTAAAAAGCTTTTTTGACTTAATGAAAGATTATCTGTTTCTTTTTCAACTTCTTGTGTACACTTTAGTACTTTTTTGTATCACACTTAGCCCTTAGCGCAAATTGTTTCAGCTTGTACCTTTTTTTTTTAGCGAATTCATTTGGCAAATATGTTTGGCGATTGCCTTTTAGGCGAACAGGTCAGGGCAAACTTGTTTGAGTGAGCAAGTTTTTCATTTAGCGAATATGTCTTCTTAGCCATGTTGGGGCCAGTTAGTGTAGTAAAATATGTTTTGGCGAGCATGTTTGGGATGCTTGACTAGTGTTCTTTGCCTCTGTGTTGATATTTTTCTAAGTAATCACTATCTAGGACCATTGGGCCGATAGTGAACTATTTTTAATATTGGAGAATGTTTAAGGCTTTCTTTCCTTTTTATTGGCGAACTATTCCACTTAGGGTGAAACTGGGCTGCTAAAGTTTCTAGCGAATTGTTCCCTTAGAGAATTAGAGCTACTTAAGCCTCTGGGAGAATGTCAGAGCGGATGGACTGTCTATGGGCCGCTTGGGCCTCTGGAGTAATGTTTGAGCGGATGGACTGTCTATGGGCTACTTAGGCCTTTGGAAAAATGTTCAAGCAGATGGACTATCTATGGGTCGCTTAGGCCTCTAAAGGAATGTCTGAGCGGATGGACTATCTATGGGCCGCTTAGGCCTCTAGAGAAATATTCGAGCGAATGGACTGCCTATGGGTCGCTTAGGCCTCTAAAGGAATGTCCGAGCGGATGGACTATCTATGGGCCGCTTAGGCCTCTAGAGAAATATCCGAGCGGATGGACTGCCTATGGGTCGCTTAGGCCTCTGGAGAAATGTTCAAGCAAATGGACTATCTATGGGTCGCTTAGGCCTCTAGAGAAATGTCTGAGCGGATGGACTATCTATGGGCTGCTTAGGCCTCTAGCGAGTCTACAACTGTATTTGAATGTTAAATGGAGAACAATAAGAAGATTTTTAGTAAGATCGTTCAAGAAAAACTTGATGCATCGTGTCCTTCATAATATTTTAAGGATTGGTGCATCAAGTGAAAAAACCTGAGGTCTTATCTTATTTTTATTATGCATAGTAAAAAAGAATTTGTTACATAGTATAGAGTAGATGAGTATTTAGTATGCTCGCTTAAGGTTGTCACCATTCCATGTTCGGGGAAGTTCGACACCTCATATTTTCCTTAATTTGTAAGTGCTTGCCCCTATTTGCTTTACTACTTCGTAAGGGCCCTCCTAGTTTTGCCTGAGCTTCCCAACTCCTGCCAAACCCTTAGTGATCTCTGCCTTCCTCCAAACTGCATCCCCTTCCTTGAACTGTCTGGCTTTGACCTTTTTGTTGAAGTATCGCCTTATCCTTTGCTTGTACGCTTCTGTTCGGGCTGCTGCACTTTATTTGAGTTCTTCTGCGAGATCCAAACTAATTTTTAGGCTTTCATTGTTCTCCTGTTCACTGTGTCCCCCAATTCTTTTACTGGGTAGCCCAATCTCCACTGGTATTACTGCTTCTGTTTCGTACACTAAGGAAAAAGGCGTTTGCCCTGTTGCTTGCCTAAGTGTGGCCCTGTATGCCCATAACACACTGTTAAGTTCATCTTCCCAATTAGCCTTTTCTCCATCTAGCCATTTCTTCAATCCTTATAGGATGGTTCGGTTGGTGACCTCAGTTAGGCCATTAGTTTGTGGGTGGGCTATTGATGTGAAGTGCAAACTAATTTGCCACTCCTGGCAAAAGGATTTGAAGGCTTCTGAATCGAACTGTTTTCCATTATCAATAACTATTCTGTGGGGAACCCCATATCAGAAGATGACATTATTTCTGAAAAAACTGATGATCCGAGCTAGTGTAATGGTGTTAAGGGCTTCTGCTTCTACCCATTTAGAAAAGTGATCAACTATAACTACCACAAACTTTCTTTGAGCTGTTGTTGTGGGAAAAGGCCTCAAGATATCAATTCCCCACTATGCAAAAGGCCAAACTGAAGTTATTGATTGCAGCTTTGATGAGGGTTGCCTAAGAACTTTATTGTATTTCTGGCACGTCTTGCAATGGCGAATGTATTGCCGAACATTGCTTTTCATCAAAGGCCAGTAGTATCCTGTAAGCATTATTTTCCTGATTGTAGCATCTAAGCCCTCATGTGCTCCCCTAACTCCTTCATGCAACTCTCTGATAATGTAGTTTCCATCCTCTTTGGTTACACACTTAGCCCAAGGATGTGATTTTGACCTCCTATAGAGTTCTCCGTTGTCCAGTGTATAGTTCGCTGCTTTTCTACATAGCTTAATAGCTTCCTACCTGTCATCTGGTCGAACATCTCTCTCAAGAAAGTCTATTATTGGGCGCATCCAGCTATCATCACTGTGGGTGATCAGGACTTCTCATTTTTCAAAGCTTAGAGAGGTCAATTATTCTATTGTAATCCCTTCTGCTAAAGCTTCTCCTCTTGACACAGCCTTGGCTATGGCATTTCTTCCTTGTTGTTCGCCCTTTCTACCTGTAACAGCTTCCATGTGTTTCCATCTTCTTTAATTTTCTTAAGAAGGGACGTGGCTAGGGAGTGGTATTTGACCAAATTTGGCTCTTTGGTTGTGAAAGTACAACTGACTTGACTCACCACCAACTCTGCGTCTGAAAAAGATGTGGAGGACGGGAGGTTGCACCTCTAAAGCTAGGATCAGCCCTGCTATCAAACCTTCATATTCTGCTCCATTGTTAGTCGTTGGGAAATCTAGGCAAACTGTATGCTGCACTTTTATTTTCTTTGGTCCATACAAGACCACTCCTACCACTGCACCTAGGTTTCCCAAAGCCCCATCTATGTAAAGTTTCCACACATTTTCTTCTTGCTTCGATGTTACAGACCACTAAATGTAACACCTGCCGTCCAATCCTGAAGAACCAGAGGACGGATGCCACATTCGGTGCTGGAGCACCGATTTATTATACCTAATGAACCGAAAATATACATTAGAAGTGGCTTAGTTTCCACAAGAAGGCAAGTAATATTTTGATAAAAATTATTATTTTGTTAAATAAAAACATAGGGAAATTCCTACAAAAAAATTCGCAAGAGTTTCCCCGAAAAATCGACTTGCCACACAAAGAAAACAAAGCACTTCCAATGTTCAATCCTCTAAACCTCAACTCCAAATTATTATACCAAGTCGCACAGCACTTTTAAAAATATAATGTCAAGTCATCTTATTATATAATTAACCATTCAAGAAAACATAGACCATCGTTCATACACCATTCATGAAATCAAATAATAATACTTAATCGGCCACCAATTTCATTAGTTATAATTACAATATTTACAACCTCAAAATTTGTTATAATAAATTCATACATGCCATTATTCACCTAATAAACATATCCTATCCAAAATTAATACTTCTACT